>NW_021026861.1:1233229-1252464 GCF_004153795.1 Camellia sinensis
CTTGATCCTGACTAGTAATAGCATTGTGAGATCTTTTATTGTTACTAGTCTCTTGGCCAGTCTTATTTGGAAATACATGTTCAAAGAAAGATGCATTTCGAGATTCAATAATAGTATTTACATGTATTTCGGAATGTTCTGATTTATAAATCAAAAACCGATATGCACTACTATTCTTGGCATAACCAATGAAAATGCAATCAATGGTCTTAGGACCTATCTTAGTCTTTTTTAGGACTAAGAATAGCCACTTTAGCCAAACACCCCCACACTTTTAAGTATTTGTAGGATGGTACTCTTCCATGCCACAATTCATAAGGTGTTTGATACACTTTTTTTCGGGGGTACTTTATTAAGTATATAATTAGCAGAAAGATTGCTTCGCCCCACAAGTTCTGAGGTAATCCAGAACTTATTAACATGGCATTCATCATTTCTTTTAAAGTTCCTATTTTTCCTTTCAGCAATTCCATTTTGCTGAGGTGAGTAAGGAGCGGTGGTTTTGATAAATTATTCCATGTTCTTTACAAAATTCACCAAAAAGTGATTCATATTCACCACCTCTATCACTTCTTAGTTTTTTGATTTTCTTACCAAGTTGATTTTCAACTTCATTCTTATATTGAATGAAAATTTCTAAAGCTTCATCCTTGGTTCGAATTAAAAAACATAACTATATCTAGTATAGTCATCTATAAAATGATAAAATATTTTTTCCCATCTCTAGTTTGAATTGATTTAAAATCACAAATGTCACTAGGAATTAATTCAAGTGGTTCCGTACTTCTTTCAATTGAATGGAAAGGAGTTTTGAAAATTTCACATTTATGATTTGCATCAATGTCAAATTTAGGTGAACATTCCATATTAATTAATCTACGTAAAGATCCATAATTAACATGTCCTAATATACCATGCCATAAATTTGAAGACTCAAGCAAATAAGAGAAGATGTATTTTTATTAATAACTGAGGGTACAACGGTCATTACAATCATCTTGAAAGGGTCATCAGACATGTAACCTTTTCCTACATACATCCTATTCTTAGTAAGTACAAATTTATCACTCTCAAATACTAGCCAAACCCATTCTTTAATCAACAAAGATCCAGAAACAAGATTATTGCGGAATATTCGGTACATGCACACATTGTTAAGAGTGAGTTCCTTTCTAGATGTCATCTTAAGTACAATCTTTCCTTGCCCTTCAACTTTGGAAGTTAAGAAGTTGCCATAAAAAGTTGTTCACCATTGTCCACTGTAGAATAATATATGAACATCTTTTTGTCGGCACAAATGTGGCGAGAAGCACCAGTGTCCACCCACCATTCTTTAGGATTTCTAACAAGATTTGCCTCGAAACAACTGCAGAAAGATTGATGTCATCTACACCGTTGGAAATATTGTCCACTTCGGTTATATGGGCTTGGAGTAGGCTTCTTGCTTGTTTTTCTTTTGTTTTTGCCTTTGCTACAGCAATCTTTGGCCCGATGTCCCTCTTTGTTATAGATGTAACATTTTCCAATAAACTTGTACTTTTTATTTCCCCTCCCTTTAGAGCCTTGTGATGAACTTTCTCCAGAAGACTTCCGTTTCTTTGCTTTTTGGAGCATGTTCCGTCACATTTGCTTTAGACTCCATAGGATGCTTACCAGCCCGCTTTCAGAATTGTGGTGTTTTCCTCCTCAATCCTTCAAACGCACAATTAATTTCTTTCCAAAGACATTTCTTTGAGCTTGTGTTTGAGGTAGTTCTTGAATTCCTTCCAGCCTTGTGGTAATTTTTTTAATTAAAGCTGCAACTTGAAGGATTCACTGAGAGACATGCTTCTGCGTGAGTTGGAGATCTTGAACTTGGCTGATCACACTCTTAGAATCAACCATTACAAATATAGGAATTTGCCAACCATAAATTTCTTTGCAGCCGCATCTTCCGTTTTGTATTTCTTCTCCAAAGACTCCCAAAGTTCCTTTGCAGATAGGACTATAGACGTTGTATAATGTGTTGTCAAGTCCGTTCAAGATGTTAATTTCGGCAAAGGAAATCAGCATGTTTTCCAAGCATCGACCGCAGCAAACCATTTGCCGGTCGATTTCATCCTCTTTCAAAATAGGAGCATCCTCACGGAGGAAACGAAGCCAGGTTAAGAGTTTAAGATAGAACAACATTTTCTGTTGCCATCTTTTAAATCAGTTCATGAGAACTTCTATGGCTTCTCACTGTGATTTACCGGTACTGTCAACAACAGGAGAGGGAGGTTGGTACAATTACAGGCCACCAATAGTAGTACTTGTTTGAGCATTTGTTTCAGTAGATCAGGAATTCTAAATTATAAAACAAACTTATAATTAAAAATTTATTACTACACAGAAAAACTAATCCAAATTCACAGAATTAAATTCTATAAAAATAAAAAGAAACAAGAATGTAACTTTTATTTTTCAATTAATTTGGAAATAAAATAAAAATTTTATTTAACCAAATTAATTCCACACAGAAAATTAAAATTTCTGTAACAACTTCAATAATTTAAAAAAAAAACTAAAACATAATTTTCTTAATTATAGAATACTTAGAAAATAATTTCTAAAAAACCAAAATTAATTTCTTGACAAAATTCCGTTAAAAAAATATTCTGAATTGTTAATGACACCAGTATATTACTACTAGTTGTCAAAGAAAATAGGACAGTATATTACTACTATTTGTCAAATAGCATATAATCACTATTTATTTTTCCAACCAGAATATTATTTTTGTAAATCCACATAAAATAATTTTATTTTTAAAAAGAAGAAAGAGAAAGGAAAACCAAAGAAAAAATTCTGTAAACAGAATAATTCGAATCTGTTTTAATATTGTGGAAACAATCTTCTGTGTAAATAAAATAAATTGAAACTAAATCAAACAAATAAATAAATAACGTACCGAATTTATTTATCGAGCCAAATTTAAAAATCAAAGATCAAGTCGCAGTGTGTGACACTCATCCTTAAGGACAGATTTGCCCCGCTACGGTGGTTACGGTTGAGTGGCGTCTATCTCCCAAGATACAATGATCTTCACAAATTTGTAGGTAGCACACCAAACAAATTTGTTCTGGCGAACTAGAACCTTGTGTTCTATACTCTCTTTAAATTTGCTCTAAAACTAATATGAAGAAATAATGCAAACAGAAAATCTGGACAGCAAGAGAAATAAAATTCAGACAGATTTTCGTGTCCAAGATTGCTGGAAATGGTCTGAATTTATAGGCAAAAAACTGATCCGAATAGGTACCAAATTGAAGTGAATAGGTGCACATTTAAATTGAACAGGTGCAAGCACTATTCAAACAGATAGCTGTTGAATAGTGCATCTGTCCGTTGCTTAGATCAAATTTTCAAACTGTTTGAAAAAGTATCGTTGGTGGAACAGTTTTTTAAAACTGTTGGAATTTTTATTAAACTGTTTGAACAGTTTAATCAATAAAGGAAGAGGTACATTCTTAGGAAACCACTTAGGAAACCAAAATTTGAATTTAGATTTAAATTAAATTCTCATAATAATTTTTTTGAAAAAATTCAAATGAATTTTGTCTAAAAAATTAATGTTAGACCCAAAAACGACGTCAACTTTTCTATTCACTCATAAATAGTTTTTGATGTTCCGTCTTCACGTGTGACTTGCCACGCGGTAAGAAACACATCACCTCTTCAGATCCACAACCCAAAAAGGCGGTTGGGACCCACTCAATTTTTAGGGCCCAAAGATGGCCCAAAAAAACCTATATTACATCATTTTCCCAACATTACGTACATTTAATGGCAAACAATTAATCCATAGCAAAACTACATTACTAGTAGTAAAAAACTCAGCCAATGAATACTATCTTGGGCCTGAGACCTGCTGTGCTGATATATAAGAGAATGAAGTAGTTGTGAATAGTGTTGTTTAAATGATATTACTGTTTTTTTACTTTTTATTTTTGTACATGAGTTGGATTATTTTGATCCTTTTTTTTATTGTAAATTTTTTTAATAAATTTCAGTAAATTAATTTTACGTCAAATACAACCAAAAAAAAAGTATATAATCTTTTTGATTACAAATATTTTTTTTTAAATGGTCAAAAAACCTCATATTGGGAGTTCGTTTTGCGCTCCAAAAATGTTAAAGCTGGCCTTGTACGGATGCATTACCTGCTGGAAGTTGCAGTAGGTATGGGAAGTAGACAAGGAAAAAAAAGAAAAGAAGAAACGAAAGAAAGGAAGAGTAGAAAACAAAAGAAAAGAAAAGAAAGTAAAAATGTGACAAAAGGAACGGAAAAAATGAGGGAGAAAAATTTAAAGACGGAGAAAGAGGAGTTTAGATAGCTAAAAATAGACCCGGCGGGGGCCTATGAATTTGTGGACAAGAAAGGTGACATGAATTTTCAATCTCGTGTCGATGTGCCCACGGGCTGCTACAACACATCCTAGTGTATTTGGGCCAATCGGACTAGTAACGGTTTCTTTTCTACACCATTATTTTCTCTAGACGACATGTGAGTAGCTTTGTGTGTTACATACTTTGATAAAAATGTAGGAGATAATTTTTGTAAATAATTAATTTAAGCAAATATAAATAAAATAAAATAAACAACAAAATTAAATCTTACAGTAAAATACTTTTGCAGATAGTTTATAAACAAGTTTATGATTGAGGCCAGTATTTGAATACTGTGTTTTTAAGATAAATTTGTCATTCTCTAATGGTGCCTGAAACAATGGACATCTTTTGTCTCCAGATATAACAATCAGCACAAAATTGAAAAGAGCACACTCTTTGATTGTACAATGAACCAAAATTATTGTTTTGCACCAATAAAATTTAGCATTCACATGGATGAAGAATACAAGAAAAGAATGCTTGAAAGAATTTGCGAATTAATAAAACTGAATGAGGGTTTGCCTTTATATAAGGTTGTTGGCACTATGCTTCAGTTAAACAGGAAAAGACACGATGAAGAGATATGGACCTTGGGTCAATCATTTAAAAATGAAGAGGGACACTAACCTAATGGGTCACACCCTTTATAATGAAAAAGGCACCATGAAGGGGCTACATCCTTTCATTCAAAATGAAGTCCATTTCCATTCATTATCTAATTTTTTTCCCCAACAATTCCCTATATTAATGAAATTAATTGAAACGAAAAATGCTTAACAACATGTAGGACTATGTGAGTTACAAATCTCAAAATATGCTACATTAGGATATGTTAGTTTTTGGTCTTGAACATTTCCTTTGTTAAAAAGACTATCTGATATTACTGATTGATTAACGAACATGATTCTTGCAACTATTCTGCCGTTAGTGTAAACGGAAGGCAATAGCCTATCACACAGTTTTTATTTCTATACAAAAACTTGGTTCTATCGATGTTTGTCCATTTTGCGCCCTGGACAATTCCTGTGATTCATGAGTTGACTGTAGAATTTAGCCTTATCAATGTCTCATAGAAAGGGCCCCTTCACACTCAAATAGGTGATCTTTTATTTCGAGTCTCATAAATACTCCTCTTCGAAAGATATTCCTCTAGGGTTTTTCAAGAGTAAGTAATCATTAAAAATATAGCATACCCTACGTCCCCTGCATACAACCACATGTTGCAGATATCACTCTTATCATAAGAATTGATTAGGGGATATAATTCCATTAGTGATTTATGGTGCGTCATCCATTAAATTCGGGTTGTCCCCTTTGAACCTAGATCTTGGGATCTCCAGTCAGTTAGTTGGCCGTTGCATTATGTCGACCTTGGCAATAATAAGCTTTAATCATATTCCCCTCGATTTGAACTTTTCTTATTTGCTCTCTGGTCAAATCTTTTTGTTAGCGGCCGTTATTTTTCGTTTAACCTTCTTTTTTATATTCATTTGAGTAGGTATGGCTGGATCCAGTATATTGTCTTTAGACAACATTTACATCTGGAGAGCAAATTATCTTACAGTTTAAGTCTTTGTTATATCGAGACTTACCATTATGCTATGTTTATTCCCATACTTAAAATTAATTTAATAGGACATTAGAGATGTTCCTAGATTTAACAAAATCGTTGTTGTTCTTCTCAGTTTTGTCTTAGACAAAGAAATAAGATCCTTTTGACCTTACCATCGGAACCGTTTACTTAAGTAAAAATCCTTTAAGCACCCCCATATTTTTTGATATAATATAGAATATAACCATTCAAGACTTATTGACTTATTGGGTGTGCTTGAATAACTTAATTTGCTAAGAGAAATTTAGAATTCTACAATAATTATATGCTATGTATGCCACAGTTTCATGGACAAAAAATTTTAAAGTTCTTGCTTCTGCATCTGGCCCCATAACAATTAATATAATTGATTTTTGTCTAAGGTCGTAGGTAATCTCACGATGACTGGTCGGTTTCATGATTCTTAATCCATAGGGCGCGGTGTAGACACCCCATTTTTGACCGACCTTAAGACTCAGACGTCATCGATTTGAGCGCCTTCAGTGATAGTGCATGTTGCGCTCGTTTTCGAAGTTCTTGAGTTTTGGCTGGAGCCTTGCCTCCGCGGCGCCTCTGAACTCTTTGTTGTTTTGTACTTTGGCTCGGTTGTGAACCGAACTTGTTTCTCTTTCTCGGACGGAGGGGAGAGGTCTTGTAGACCATCTCTTTTGGTCGTAACCACTTTTTGTGGTCGTAGTCCACTTTCCCGTCTGGAGACTAGTTTTTGCGTTTTTGGAGCCTTTCGCCGCCGCACCTTTGTCCGGGACCGCTTAACGTTCTCCGTTTTGGCGTGATTTTTGAACCACACCTTGTTGTGTTGCCGTGCTGCCTAGAGGAACACTGTGGTCTGGGAGACTACTTTTGTGGTCGTTTATAACTACTTTGATGCCTGTAGGACTAGTTTTTCAAGGACTTTCGTCGCGTGACTTTGCCTCCCGATCTCTCGTCTTTGCATTCCGTTTTGGTTTGTTTTTCGTACAAACCTGTTTCCTTGTTTTGGAAGGCCGCTTTGGAGACCACTTTTCCTCCGCCAGCCAGTTTTCTGTCGCGATATACTGTGCTTTCTTGTCTTGGGCCACCTTTTCTGGTCGGCCACCATTACCACCACCTTGCTTTCAGTGTGTAGACTTTCTCCCACTATGGTCGACCAAAGGTGGTCGGCCTGCTTTTTGGCCACCTTTTTGGAAATATTTCCCTTCCAGCTGTGGAGCGGCACTGAAGCCATCCTCCATACACGTGTATGGAGGGATGCCTTGAAGCTTAGCTTCCTTTGAGAAGCTTTTAGCTTTGGTCTCTTATAAGAGAGAACCACCTCCTCCCCTCCTCTAGGTTTAGAAAAAATAGGCCTGAGAGTTATAGATACACCCTTGTATCTATCTTGCCCTTTACTTCATTTGTTGCTTCAAAAGTGTAGTTTTGTCTTTACTTTAATCTACACAAACACACACTCAAACACCATCCCTTAGTTGCTGAGGTGCTTAGAGAGTTGTTTTTTTGTTTCTTTGGTTGGTTTGAGCCTTTGAAGAAAGCTGCTGGAATTGCAGCTTTAAAGGTGTCTTCCAAGGGTGAGTTTCTAACCCCAAATCCCCATTTTTTGTTTAAGTTTTTTGAGACCTATTTGAATGCTGTTTTTAGACAACTCTTAACTATTTAAAAATTACTGATTTTTGCTTAAGATCTTGTTATAAAGGTTACTATTTGTGTGGGGTTGTTTCCCCCTCTTAGGCGTTGTTTGGCCTTGCTTTTTTGCTGCCTTCTTTTTAAGCTTTGGGATCACCTTTGCATTTGGGACTTTCTAACCACTAAAATCCAGAGGAATTTCAGTGGTGGAAAGCGAGATTTTTTGAGTCCCTAAAAGGAGGAGGGTCATCCCTCTCCTTGTATTTTGAACTACATGCTTCATATTTCTCATGTTGAGCATGTTTATTAAGTTTTGTGTTGCTTGTTCTTAGCATGATATTTGGAGTATATTTCAGCATGCCTCAGATCTGTTTTTGACTTGCGTTTGGTCATTCCATGCATGCTTTATACACTTGTAGTGTAAATCCTACAAACTAGCCTTGTGTGCCTCATGGTTTGAGCATTCTTTTCAGCTGGTTTTGGGGCCATCTTCCCCTAAGTAGGTTTTTGTGTTATTTTTGACATGCCTTAGCATCTGTTTTGGGGTTGGTTTTCATTGGCTCTTGCATGCTTATACACTTGTAGATGTAAATTTTCACAGCCTAGTCTTGTATGCTTCATGAAGTAAGCATGTCTTTCTACTTATGTTGAGTCTTATTTCAGCATGTTTGGATGTCTACCATGTCATACCTCTGTTAGGGTTGGTTTTGGTTGCGAGTTGCATGCCCCATGCCACTTGTAGTGATTTTCCATGAATTAGCCTAACATGCATTTATGCTTTAACATGTTCATTCTTCTAGCATGCTTTTGCGCTTAACTCTGAGAAACTTTTTGTTCATGCTTTTAACATGCTTTAGCTCTGATTTGTATTGTTTTTGGTCATGCATAGCCAGCTTTGTATAGCTATAGTGCATTCTAGCTTGTTAGCTTGTGTTGTCAATCCACTAGCATGCTTTACTCTGGACTATTTGAATGATTCGACATTATTTTTATTTATGTGATTTTAGCCATGTTTCATGCTCATGCCACTTGCATTTTATCACTCATTTCAATGCGTTTGAGGGTTTGCCCTTTATGCCCTTAACATGAACCATTTGTGTATGCCTTCATGCCTTAGCTCGATCATCATTTCAATGTGTTTTTGGGGTTTATCTTTGCCATGATATAACTTTGAATTTTTCTGGGTTAAGTCATCCCATGCATTGGTCTTAATAGGTGTAGTGTAATCCACCTTATTTGCTCTTGTATACACCATGCCTTTGCCCTTCATGCTAGCTTGTTTTGGTCTTTCTTCCATTGAATGTTTTAGTATCATTTTGCATGATCTAGGACTATTTTGGGAGTTGCCTTTGCCATATCCTCATGCTTTGTAAATCTCTCTCTGTAAATTTCACATTTATGATTTGAATCAATGTCAAATTTAGGTAAACATTTCATATTAATTAATCTACGCAAAGATCCATAAGTAACATGTCCTAATCTACCATGCCATAAATTTGAAAACTCAAGCAAGTAAAAAGAAGATGTATTTTTATTAATAACTGAGGGTACAACGGTCATTACATTTAACTTGAAAAGGCCATCAGACATGTAACATTTTCCTACATATATCCCATTCCTAGTAAGTACAAATTTATCACTCTCAAATACTAGCCTAAACCCATTCTTACTCAACAGAGATCCATAAACAAGATTCTTGCGAATATTCGGTACATGCAGCACATTGTTGAGAGTGAGTTCATTTCTAGATGTCATCTTAAGTACAATCTTTCCTTACCTTTCAATTTTGGAAGTTAAGAAGTTGCCCATAAAAAGTTGTTCACCATTGTCCACTGTAGAATAATATGTGAACATCTTTTTGTCGGCACAAATGTGGCGAGAAGCACCAGTGTCCACCCACCATTCTTTAGGATTTTCGACAAAGTTTGTCTCAGAAACAACTATAGAAATATTTATGACATCGACACCATTGGAATTTTTTTTCCATTTTGGTTATATTGGTTTGAGCAGGCTTCTTGCTTGTTCTTCTTTTGCTTTTGCCTTTGCTACGGCAATCTTTCGCCCGATGTCTCTCTTTGTCACAGATGTAACATTTGCCATTAAATTTGTACTTTTTAATTTCCCTCCCTTTAGAGCCTTGTGATGAACTTTCTCCAGAAGACTTCCGTTTCTTTGCTTTTGGAGCATGTTCCGTCACATTTGCTTTAGACTCCATAGGATGCTTACCAGCCCGCTTTTCAGAATTGTGGTTGTCCTCCTCAATCCTCAAACGCACAATTAATTCTTCCAAAGACATTTCTTTGAGCTTGTGTTTGAGGTAGTTCTTGAATTCCTTCCAGCCTTGCGGTAATTTTTCCTGCCACTGTGCAACTTGGAAGGATTCACTGAGAGACATGCCTTCTGCGTGAATGTCATGCAGAATGAGTTGGAGATCTTGAACTTGGCTGATTACACTCTTAGAATCAACCATTACAAAGTATAGGAATTTGCCAACCATAAATTTCTTTGAGCCGGCATCTTCCGTTTTGTATTTCTTCTCCAAAGACTCCCAAAGTTCCTTTGCAGATAGGACTATAGACGTTGTATAATGTGTTGTCAAGTCCGTTCAAGATGTAATTTCGGCAAAGGAAATCAGCATGTTTCCAAGCATCGACCGCAGCAACCATTTGCCGGTCGATTTCATCCTCTTTCAAAATAGGAGCATCCTCACGGAGGAAACGAGCCAGGTTAAGAGTTGTAAGATAGAACAACATTTTCTGTTGCCATCTTTTAAATCAGTTCATGAGAACTTCTATGGCTTCTCACTGTGATTTACCGGTACTGTCACAACAGGAGAGGGGGTTGGTACAATTACAGCCACCATAGTAGTACTTGTTTGAGCATTTGTTTCAGTAGTCAGGAATTCTAAATTATAAAACAAACTTATAATTAAAATTTATACTACACAGAAAACTAATCCAAATTCACAGAATTAAATTCTATAAAAATAAAAGAAACAAGAATGTAACTTTTATTTTTCAATTAATTTGGAAATAAAATAAAATTTTATTTAACCAAATTAATTCCACACAGAAAATTAAATTTCTGTAACAACTTCAATAATTAAAAAAAAAACTAAAACATAATTTTCTTAATTATAGAATACTTAGAAAATAATTTCTAAAAAACCAAAATTAATTTCTGACAAAATTCCGTAAAAAAATATTCTGAATTGTTAATGACACCAGTATATTACTACTAGTTGTCAAAGAAAATAGACAGTATATTACTACTATTTGTCAAATAGCATATAATCACTATTTATTTTTCCAACCAGAATATTATTTTGTAAATCCACATAAAATAATTTTATTTTTAAAAAGAAGAAAGAGAAAGGAAAACCAAAGAAAAATTCTGTAAACAGAATAATTCGAATCTGTTTTAATATTGTTGGAACAATCTTCTGTGTAAATAAAATAAATTGAAACTAAATCAAACAAATAAATAAATAACGTACCGAATTTATTTATCGAGCCAAATTTAAAAATCAAAGATCAAGTCGAGTGTGTGACACTCTATCCTTAAGACAGATTTGCCCCGCTACGGTGGTTACGGTTGAGTGGCGTCTATCTCCCAAGATACAATGATCTTCACAAATTTGTAGTAGCACACCAAACAAATTTGTCTGGCGAACTAGAACCTTGTGTTCTATACTCTCTTTAAATTTGCTCTAAAACTAATATGAAGAAATAATGCAAACAGAAAAATCTGGACAGCAAGAGAAATAAAATTCAGACAGATTTTTCGTGTCCAAGATTGCTGGAAATGGTCTGAATTTATAGGCAAAAAACTGATCCGAATAGGTACCAAATTGAAGTGAATAGGTGCACATTTAAATTGAACAGGTGCAAGCACTATTCAAACAGATAGCTGTTGAATAGTGATCTGTCCGTTGCTTAGATCAAATTTTCAAACTGTTTGAAAAAGTATCCGTTGGTGGAACAGTTTTTTAAACTGTTGGAATATTTTTATTAAACTGTTTGAACAGTTTAATCAATAAAGGAAGAGGTACATTCTTAGGAAACCACTTAGGAAACCAAAATTTGAATTTAGATTTAAATTAAATTCTCATAATAATTTTTTTTGAAAAAATTCAAATGAATTTTGTCTAAAAAATTAATGTTAGACCCAAAAACGACGTCAACTTTCTATTCACTCATAAATAGTTTTGATGTTCCGTCTTCACCGTGTGACTTGCCACGCGGTAAGAAACACATCACCTCTTCAGATCCAACCCAAAAGGCGGTTGGGACCCACTCAATTTTAGGCTCAAAGATGGCCCAAAAAAACCTATATTACATCATTTTCCCAACATTACGTACATTTAATGGCAAACAATTAATCCATAGCAAACTACATACTAGTAGTAAAAAACTCAGCCAATGAATACTATCTTGGGCCTGAGACCTGCTGTGCTGATATATAAGAGAATGAAGTAGTTGTGAATAGTGTTGTTTAAATGATATTACTGTTTTTTACTTTTTATTTTGTACATGAGTTGGATTATTTTGATCCTTCTTTTATTGTAAATTTTGTTATAAATTTCAGTAAATTAATTTTACGTCAAATACAACCAAAAAAAAAAGTATATAATCTTTTGATTACAAATATTTTTTTTTAAATGTACAAAAAACCTCATATTGGGAGTTCGTTTTGCGCTCCAAAAATGTTAAAGCTGGCCGTGTACGGATGCATTACCTGCTGGAAGTTGCAGTAGGTATGGGAAGTAGACAAGGAAAAAAAGAAAAAGAAACGAAAGAAAGGAAAGAGTAGAAAAGAAAAGAAAAGAAAAGAAAGTAAAATGTGACAAAAGGACGGAAAAATGAGGGAGAAAAATTAAAGACGGAGAAAGAGGAGTTTAGATAGCTAAAAATAGACCCGGCGGGGGCCTATGAATTTGTGGGACAAGAAGGTGACATGAATTTTCATCTCGTGTCGATGTGCCCACGGGTGCTACAACACATCCTAGTGTATTTGGGCCAATCGGACTAGTAACGGTTTCTTTTCTACACCATTATTTTCTCTAGACGACATGTGAGTAGCTTTGTGTGTTACATACTTTTGATAAAAATGTAGGAGATAATTTTTGTAAATAATTAATTTAAGCAGATACTAAATAAAATAAAATAAACAACAAAATTAAATCCTACAATACTTTTGCAGATAGTTTATAAACAAGTTTGTGATTGAGGCCCGTATTTGAATACTGTGTTTTTAAGATAGAATTTTGTCATCTCCAATGGTGCCTGAGAACAATGGACATTTTGTCTCCAAGATATAACAATCAGCACAAATGAAGAGAGCACACTCTTTGATTGTACAATGAACCAAAATTATGTTTTGCACTCATAAAATTTAGATTCACATGGATGACGAATACAAGAAAAGAATGCTTGAAGAATTTGGAATTAATAAAACTGGAATGGGGGTTGCCTTTACATAGGCTTGTTGGCACATGTTCAGTTTAAACAGAAAAGACACGATGAAGAGATATGACCTTTGGGTCATATCATTTAAAATGAAGAGACACTACCTATGGGTCACACCCTTTATAATGAAAAGGCACCATGAAGGGCTACATCCTTTCATTCAAATGAAGTCCATTTCCATTCATTTCTAATTTTTTCCCCAACAATTCCCTATATGAATGAAATTAATGAAACGAAAAATGTAACAACATGTAGACTATGTGAGTACAAATCTCAAAATATGCTACATAGGATATGTAGTTTTTGGTCTTGAACATTTCCTTGTAAAAGACTATCTGATTTACTGATTGATCAACGAACATGATATCTTGAACTATTCTGCCGTTAGTGTAAACGGAGACAATAGCCTATCACACAGGTTTATTTCTATACAAAACTTGGTTCTATCGATTGTGTCCATTTTGGCCCTGGACAATTCCTAGATTCATGAGTGCTATAGAGAATTTAGCCATATCAATTCTCATAGAAGTGGCCCCTTCACACTCAAATAGGTGATCTTTATTTCGAGTCTCATAAATACTCCTTTTGAATGATACCCCTCTAGGATTTCTAAGATATAAGTAATCATTAAAAACATAGCTTACCCTAAGTTCTTTGCATACAACACATGTTGCAGATATCACTCTCATCATAAGAATAGATAGGGGATATAATTCCATAGTGATTTATGGTGAGTCATCCATAATTCGGTTGTCCCTTTGAACCTAGATCTTGGGATCTCCAGTCAGTTAGGTTGGGTTGCCATTATGTCGACTTGGAATTAATAAGCTTTAATCATATTCCCCTCGATGAACTTTTTCTTATTTGCTCTCTGGTCAAATCTTTTGTTAGCGGCCGTTATTTTTTGTTTAACCTTCTTAGTTATATATCATTGAGTAGTTGGTGGATCCGTATATTGTTGTTTGTCTAAGTCTTCGGCCTTGTCAAAAATGGGTCGTCTCTGGGCTTTGACATTCACTCCCGTCACTTATGACTTCCGAGTTCTGTCAAAGAGGGGCAACTGTAGACACCCCATTTTTGATCGACCTTAAGACTCAGACGTCATCGATTGAGCGCTCGGTGATAGTGCATGTTGTGCTCGTTTCAAGTTCCCGGAGTTTTGGCCGAGTGCCTTGCCCCCGGGCCTCTTAACTCTTTGTGCTTCGGCTCGGTTTGCAGACCAGGCCTTGTTTCTCTTCCCTGAGGGAGGGAGAGGTCTTGTAGACCATCTCTTTGTAGTCGTACACCACTTTTCATGGTCGTAGACCACTTTTCCCGTTTGGAGACTAGTTTCTGGTTTTCGAAGCCTTCGGCCGCGTGCCTTGTCTCGGGACCGCTTAACATTCTCCGTTTGGCGTGGTTTTTGAACCACACCTTGTTTCCTTGGCCTAGAGGGCCATTGTGGTTTGGGAGACCACTTTTGTAGTCGTTAACCACTTTTGGTGCTTGTCAGCTAGTTTTCGAGGCTCCCGGCTGTGCGCTTTGCCTCCCGAACTTTCGTCTTGCATTTGTTTTGGTTTGTTTTCGGTACAAACCTTGTTTTCCTTGTTTGGAAGGCCGCTTTGGAGACCACTTTTCCTCCTGCCAGCCAGTTTTCTGGTCGGATAACTGGCTTTCTTGGTCTTTGGGCCACCTTTTCTGGTCGGCCACCATACCACCACCTTGCTTTCAGTGTGTAGACTTCTCCCACCTATGGTCGACCAAAGTGGTCGGCTGCTTTTTGGCACCTTTTTGGAAATATTTTCCTCCAGCTGTGGAGGGCACTGAAGCCATCCTCCATACACGTGTATGGAGGGATGGCCTTGAAGCTTAGCTTCCTTGAGAAGCTTTAGCTTTTGGTTCTCTATAAGAGAGAACCACCTCCTCCCTCCTCTAGGTTTAGAAAAAATGGCCTTGAGAGTTATAGATACACCCTTGTATCTATCTTGCCCTTTACTTCATTTTTGTGCTTCAAAAGTGTAGTTTTGTCTTACTTTAATACACAAACACACACTCAAACACCATCCCTTAGTTGCTGAGGTGCTTAGGAGTTGTTTTTGGTGTTCTTGGGTTGGTTTGAGCTTGAAGAAGCTGCTGGAATTGCAGCTTTAAAGGTGGTCTTCAAGGGTGAGTTTCTAACCCTCAAATCCCCCATTTTTGTTTAAGTTTTTGAGCCTATTTGAATGCTGTTTTAGGACTAACTCTTAACTATAAAAAGTTCTGATTTTTGGTCTTTAAGATCTTTGTTTAAGGTTACTTTTGTGTTTGGGGTTGTTTACCCCCTCTTAGGCGTTGTTTGGCCTTGCTTTTGTGCCTTCTTTTTAAGCTTTGGGATCACCTTTGCATGGACTTTCTACCACTAAAATCCAGAGGATTTTCAGTGGTGGAAAGGAGATTTTGAGGTCCCTAAAAGGAGAGGGTCATCCCCTCTCCTTGTATTTTGAATACATGCTTCATATGTCTCATGTTTGAGCATGTTTATTAAGTTTGTGTTGGCTTGTTCTTAGCATGTATTTGGAGTTATTTCAGCATGCCTCAGATCTGTTTTGACTTGGTTTGGTCATTCCATGCATGCTTTATACACTTGTAGTGTAAATCCTACAAACTAGCCTTGTGTGCCTCATGTTTGAGCATGTCTTTCTAGCTGGTTTTGGGGCCATCTTAGTAGGTTTTTGGTGTTATTTTGACATGCCTTAGATCTGTTTTGGGTTGGTTTCATTGGCTCTTGCATGCCTTATACACTTGTAGTGTAAATTTCACAAGCTAGTCTTGTATGCTTCATGAAGTAGCATGTCTTTCTAGCTTATGTTGAGTCTATTTCAGCATGTTTTTGGTGATGTTCTACCATGTCATACCTCTGTTAGGGTTTGGTTTGGTTGGAGTTTGCATGCCCCATGCACTTGTAGTGTATTTCCATGAATTAGCCTAACATGCATTATGCTTTAACATGTCATTCTAGCATGCTTTTGGCTTAACTCTGAGAAACTTTTGTTCATGTTTTAACATGCTTTAGCTCTGATTTGTATTGTTTTGGTCATGCATGCCATGCTTTGTATAGCTATAGTGCATTCTAGCTTGTTAGCTTTGTGTGTCAAGTCCACTAGCATGCTTTACTTGGACTATTTGAATGATTCGACATTATTTATTATGTGATTTTAGTCCATGTTTCATGCTCATGCACTTGCATTTATCACTCATTCAATGCGTTGGAGGGTTTGCCCCTTTATGCCTTAACATGAACCATTGTGTATGCCTTCATGCCTTAGCTTGCGATCCATCATTTCAATGTGTTTTTGGGGTTATCTTGCCATGATATAACTTTGAATTTTTCTGGTTAAGTCATCCCATGCTTGGTCTTAATAGGTGTAGTGTAATCCACCTTATTTGCCTTGTATACACCATGCCTTATGCCCTTCATGCTAGCTTGTTTTGGCTTTCTTCCATGAATGTTTTAGTATCATTTTGGCATGATCTAGGACTATTTTGGGTTGCCTTTGCCATATCCTTCATGCTTTGTATAGCTGTAGTGTAATTGGCCTTGCCAACTTTGTGTTTTGTTGACTCATGCATGCTATCTTTGAGCTATTTAGATGATTTGGCATCATTTAATACTTCATTTCAGAGCTTATAGCATTGCCATATTTCCACTTCATTCACTCTTTAAGTGCCTTTGAGTGTTGAGCATGGTTGCCTAGTTTATGGCCTAGTATGTATGCCATCTTGCCTAGGTATTTGAGCCCTCATCTCAGCATGTTTTGGTCTTTGTTTTGACCTACTTGAGCTCTATCCATGATTGGTTCATACATATTTTCCATGTATTGCATGCCTCCTTTGTAATCCTCTTTACTAGCTTCATGCCTTAAGGACTCTTGCATGCCTTACTTGCTTTGTTTGAATGATTTTGGCATCATTTCTTACCTCATTTCAGTGCACTTGGTGTTGTTACACTTTTATGTTTGTCACTCTTTGAGCACTCTTGAGAGTTGTGCTCTTAGGCCTCTTTGATGGGCCATTGCATGTGCATGCTTGTATATGCTTCATGTGCCTTAATTTTATCACCAATGGCCACTGATTTGGGCATGACTGAGGTCTACCCCATTTTGGTTTAAGTCCATTTAGCATGCTTGTTTATATGTTGTTCGCATGCTTATTGTTCATTGCATTAAATATGCCATCTAACATTGCATTGTGCATGCCATGTGGTTATTTACATTGTGTATACCAAGTGGTTTCTTTGCATTGAGTATGCATGTTCCTAACATTGTTAACTTGCCCTTGTAGCATTGCATTGTGCATGCGTGCATTAGCATTGTTTGCATGCCATTAGCCTTGTTAGGTTGTTCATGTTGCATTGCATGTTTGCATGCTTAAGTCATATTGCATGTTTGCATGCTCGAGTCGCATTGTGTATGCCATGTTATGTGTTGCATTGTTGTTTGGAATAGGTGTTAGCCCAAACACGAGAATTTCATACTTGAAGGGATGAAACGTGCCTCAATTCTCGGTCGCCGACGTTCTTGATCATACATGATAGAGTTTTAGGCTTTATGTGTTTACTTGTGCATTCATTTTATATTGAATTATGCAATTTGACTTCTCGGCCATCACGCATTAAAATGCGTGATTGGTGGCCCAAGGGTCGAGAATCTCACTCCTTTGACTTCATGACATGATAGGGAGGGTGGTTGTGCACACATATCTTGCAAATACATTGTCATGCCCTTTCTTGCTCTCTGTTGCAGCAAATTGGAATTCAGCAGCAACAACTGGTTGGCCAACCAGTATTACTAGCTGGCCGACCACTTTTCTGGTTTTTCAGCACAGAAAGTGGTCGGCAGGTGGTCTCCTTCCTCAACAACTGGTCGGCAGCCCTCCCACAGGTTCCCATGATAGAGTTTCAGCTTTCTGGAGCTTTGTGCAGTGTTCTGGAAACAATTACAAACAGAGGCAAATTGGGGCATCGCTACGGATTTCCGAGCGAGGTGACCGGACATCATGCTTTCTTCCCTTTGAGGGCACCTTTGTTTACTGCTTTATTTAGCTTCTTTACTTAGCTAGATTAAGCATTCTTTTTGTACTTTAATAGTTAATGCGATTAGCTATTTCAATTTGTTTTGTAATAAATTAGTTAACTAGGATTAGTTAATTAGTTTGTTTTTGTAATAATTAGTTTAATTAGCTTAGATTAACTAGTTAGCTTCTTATTCGGTCCCTCCGTCGAGAGGGTGCAATGTTGTAATAAGCGTGCGTGTGTATGATGCATGTCTTCCAACCCTCATTTCTTTCTCCCTTTTACTTAACCGTTTACGATGGTTAGTTTTAGGGCATATTTCGATTAGCATACCTTATGCTTGCATGCGTGCATCCATTCATCTGTATTGCATGCACCAGGCTCGGTGCATCATACTAACTACATTGTATTTTCAATACATTTACTTGAATACGTGTTCAACAACATGTTATTAAGTTGCATTTCACATGACATTCTAGGTAGCCGAGCCTATCTTAGTTACATTTTCACATGTGTTGCATTAGCCATCTTAACATGAACTAGGATCATGCATGATTTCTAACTAGTTTTTTGTTTTGGTTTGGAGTACACTGTGAGTGTTTACGCTTTAGCATGCTGCATGTGTGTTATTGATTGCCATGAAAGCATGCTTACCATGAGGCTAACTGCTTAGTTGATATAACTGCCTGACTGCCTGTGGGTGAAGGTTGGATTACTTGAATTGGAACAATTCATCAAATCCCTGCTTTAGCCTACTTACGAGTAGTAAACTTTAAATTATTTTCACAAACAAACATGCAATGTTTTGCTCCAACTTAGGCGATCTAGTCTATACTTGTATGATGTGCGCATCACATAATAATTCTAGGTTAAATAAACGGAATAAGAACACATGTATTTTCAAAAACAAAATATCATGCTTAGTAAAGGCCGATCTTTGGATCGGGCGAGCGGGGGTGCTCATTGCATGACCTTTCCCTCTCGTACCCAAGTTCTCGAGCCGAGGCTACTTTGGTGATGACGGATACGTGGCCTTAGGCACGAGTTAGGGTTTCCTAAATTTTTCCAAAAATAAAATATTTAGGTGGCGACTCTGTATTTGGAAAAGCAGTCCATG
>NW_021026861.1:1253935-1265887 GCF_004153795.1 Camellia sinensis
TTCGTTTGTTTGGAAAATGGTTTAAAGTTTGTTACTCGCAAGTAGGCTAAAATGAGGATTTGATGAATTGTTCCAATTCAAGTAATCCAACCTTCACTCACAGACATTCAGGCAGTTATATCAAATTATCAGTTAGCCTCATGGCAAGCATGCTGAACATGGCAGTCAATGCAAAGGAGCTATACTAAGCGTGCCAAATCCGACCCAAACAACTATGGACAGACCTAAAACATGGCAAAATATGCACAAAACCTTCATAAGACTAAGCCTAAAACATGCTTGAACAAAGGCTAACAACCTAAGGCATATTAAGGCAATAACATGGCATTACAAGGTAGGTATGCTAAGCATGCATGGTGTACCAAAACCAACACACAACAAGGTTATATCATGGCATAATAAGCATGGAAAACAGCTAAGACATGATCAATACACACTCTAACATGATGCTCCCTCAAGAGGCCAAAAAGGGTCCCTTTCAAGGACAACAAGGGGAGGGGGTGGCCCTCCCCTTTTGGAGACTTCAAGGCACCATCTCCGCCACTGAAATCCCTCAAGATTTCAGTGGTGAAGAGGCCCAAACACCAAAGTCTCGAAACTCACTCAAAATGGCTCAAAATGGGGCCTTTCAAGGCCTAAGAGGGGTCAAACGCCCTCAAACCACAAAACACTCTTAATAAATAATCAAGAGGGCTAAAAAATAGAACTTTTTTTTGTATTATACACTAAGCACAAAAACAGTTCAAAGATAGGCAAAAACAAGATGCAAAAATGGGGAATAAAAGGGAAGTTTCTCACCCTTGTAGACCACCTTCACAAATGATGCTCCAATGGCCCTCCTTGGCTTGAATCCAACACCAAAACACCAAAATCAGCCCCTTAGAACCTCAGGAGCCAAAAAAAGGTGAAACACTAGGTGTTTGTGTGCAATAGTAAGACACAAAACACCTAGAACACAAAGAGAGGAAAAGAGAGATAGGATATGTATGGATCCTAACCCTAAAAACCAGAGCTTCTCTCTGTGTTTTTTGCCTCTAAAATGTCTAAAGTCTCCAACCCTTGCAACAACAGAGAGCCCCTCTCTTTATAGAACTTCTTGTCTTGTAAAGCTTACAAGACAAGCTTCATAAGAGGGAGATCCCTCCATACACGTGTATGGAGGGGAGCAAAAAGCAAGATAGCTGTCTTAAAATATCTGCAAAAGCAGATGCACAGTAGTCGGCCGGCCAAAGATGCCATTTTGGCAAAAAAGAGTGCCGACCGGCACTAAATAGTGCTGTCCGGCAACAAATAGTGCCGGCGGTGGCAGAAAAAACCAGCCGGTGGCCTCTAGCCACTGCCGGTGGTGTATAGGGATGCCTCACAAGGCATTCCCTGCCCTTCCAAGGCAAAATGCAAGTGTTTGGTGCAAAACTAGACACTAAACAGTCGAGTTCGGAGATTCTGAGGCAAGGCGCGCGAGCCGAGACCTCCGGGAACTCCAAACGAACACAAACATGGATAATCACCGAGTGTTCCAAGCGGTGACGTCCAAGTCTTGAGGACGGTCAAAAATAGGGTGTCTACAGCGTCCTTCCATGTCGTGCCGGATTTGGTAGCCATAGCTCTATTTGCGCAGTCGGCCCTTTTCGTAGGTGAACTTTGACTTGTTTTGATTTTGGTTACCTATGGCATCTAACGATCACAACTCATTTTGCAGACGGTCGGTAGGATCGCCGACTTGGGCCTGCCCTTGAGAGGATTGACCATTTGTAGTCAGAAATGGTCGATCAAAAGAGCAGGGCTGAGTTTGAGATGATGAGGGCAGCTATGGAGACTGCGCGAGCCGAAGTTGAAGTGGAAAGGGCTCGGGCTACCGATCAGCACCGTTCTGAAGTCGAAGATAGGGCGAACGTGAGCAAAGAATCGCTTAGGCTAGCCGATGAGGCGCTTACCAGGATGGAGATTGAGTTAGTAGAGTTGAAGGCGGCCAAGGAAAAGGCAGAATCTGAGGCTTCTGCCGCATTCGAAGCAGGAAAAGGCGCCGCCTTCAAAGAATACGTAGATGAAGTCCCCAGGTTTGAGAATCGGGGGTTCAAACATAGGTGGCTTAAGGCCCTTGGTGCTGCTGGGGTTACATTGGCCTTGCCAATTCCTTATAAGCAGGTGGACGCTGAGCCACTTGAGTTTGACCCCGAGGATTGATCTGGGAGTCAGTCGAATTTTATGAAATACTTTCCCTTTTAATGTATGTTTTTGTTTTTAGGACTTTTGTTGGTTCCGAGTAGTTTTCATGTATAAATTGGCTATTGTCTGGGCTCAATTTATTAATGAAAATTATCTTCTTGTGTCACTACTAATGCACAGTGGTGATGTTATGTTGGTGTAGAATGTTTGCCTTTCACTACTTTAGTTAGAATGACTACTCTGTTGACCTTTCTATGATTGAATATCATTATTAATCTGCCCTTGCCCCAGGCGGTGCATGATCATTTGGGTGCTTGAGGAGGCAAACTTAGTTTTGTTGTCGATTCATGGGCCGGTTGGGGCACTTAAGCCGAACGTATTGATAAATCTATCACGCCCTTGCCCCCGGTGGGGCATGATCATTCTAAAGTCGATTCGTGAGCCGACTGGGGCACCTAAGCTGAATGGATTCATTAATCTATCCCGCTCTTGCCCCAGGCGGGCAGGATCATTCTGAAATCGATTCATGAGCCGGCTGGGGTACCTAAGCCGAATAGATTCCTTGCCCCAGGCGGGCATGATCATTTTGAAGTCGATTCGTGAGCCGGCTGGGGCACATAAGCCAAATAGATTGATTAATCTATCCCGCCCTTGCCCATGCAGGCATGATCATTCTGAAATTGATTCGTGAGCCGACTGGGGCACCGAAGCCGAATGGATTCATTAATCTATCCTGCCCTTGCCCCAGGCGGGCATGATCATTCTGAAATCCATTCGTGAGCCGACTGGGGCACCTAAGCCGAGTAGATTGATTAATCTATCACGCCCTTGCCCCAGGCTGGGCATGATCATTCGGGTGCCGGCGGGTGTATCCAGTCGGTGTTGGGTGATTGAGGTTTTCACAAATAATGAAATTGCCTCGAGGGTGTTGCCTCTATGAAGGATAAATGATTATGGGTACAACTCTTATGAATACAGTAAACAATTGACTCCAGCTTTTGAAGGAATCGTGTGAATGTCAAACACACTTTTCTTTAACAGCAGAGGGGACGCGAAGACGCTAGCTGAGTTGGGTGGAGACATGCATCGAGGTGGTGACCCTTCGCGCACCGGGGGTAGGAGTTCCAGAGATCGAGAGAGACGTCAGTCTCCTCGACGTCGGAGCAGGTCGCCCAGGCGGGACAAGCAGTAGCAGGGCAGGTCTTCTCAACCTCAAGTTGAGAAGGGATCTGACTCGAATCTGTGCCCATTATGCTTTGCGGTGTTTGTGGGGAATAGACCCATGATAGAGACAGATTCGATCATGTGTGACCCAATTGTAGCGGTCGAGTTTGCTCGACAAATTTTTCCTCCGGAGGTTCAGCAATCGATGGTAGGTCATCAGGACTACGAAGTATTTCGCCAAGGCATTCACGGGGCAGTGAAAGGGCTTTACACTGCCTATGAAATCGGCATGCGGTTGCGCACTGCCCGCTGAGAGATGGAGAAGAAAGAGGAACGTATTCGAAGTTTGGAGGCTCGCACGGAGGCGGCTGAGCGCGAGTTAAGGAAGACCAAGGCAGTCGAGGCACAAACCGCCGAGCACGGAAACCCAATCATGGAAGAAATGGTTACTAGTCGGCTCATCAGTTCCGCGCTTGCCGATCGTGAGACGGCGAGTATGTTCGTACTGGAGAACGCGAAGGGGAGGGCCTATGAGAAAGGCTTTCATGACGGCCGAAAAGTTGGAATCGAAAAGACAAAGGGCCTATGAGAAAGGCTTTCATGACGACCGAAAAGTTGGAATCGAAAAGACAAAGGAAAAACTTGTCGAAGGAAAAACTTGCCGAAGAAGTTTGCCGATGTGAAAATCATGGATTTAGGCACGGTTGGATCATGGCATCTCAAGCCGCAAAAGTTCTTCGAGCGTCGGGCATTGATTCGGCATCGCCATTTACCACAGTAAACATTTTTCATTTTCTTCTTTTGAAGTCGAGAAGAGTGAAGATGAGGGTGACGACGTATAAGCGTACTTGTTGTAAGGTTAAAACGCAGATCGCGTTGAAAACTATGTAATATATTGCCTGTTTTATCGAATAAAAAGCGTTCTATGATAAATAGTTTGTTGCAGTTCGTATTTGGTATGTATGCGTTTCGTTTCTGTACATGTTTGAATGAATGTATAAATGTTGCTCGGCAGGGTCGACCCTTACATGATAGCCGTTTATCCCTGAATGAGGTTATTGTAACTTGAGGAAGCCAAAAGCCAGTGGGTAAGGTGGCTGCGGCAAATTCAACTTGGCTCGGGGCCTAGATTTTCGGACGGTGCACGTGCTTCAAAAAGTCGTTTGGATAACTATGCCGTGGCGAATGTGAACCGACGTTTTTCTCATGGAGTTTAGAGTTAGTGAAATCGCCTCGGGATTGGGGCCTCGGGATCGCTGCCAGTATTGAAAATAAAAGGAGTGGGCGCTTGGCGCAGATAAACAATCACTCATATGTGGTGGGATAAGTGGGGATATTAGTTAGAGAGACTGGAGTTCAGGCGATCTTAGTGTTGCCATGGAACGCAACAGAGGACCCATCCGTATGGGAAGTAGGGCGTCCAAACGTTGGCATGAATCTTCGAGTCATCGAAGCAGATCCCCCCGAAAGGAAAGGCAACGACCGTCGGGTTTTTATCCTTCCTTATCCTGGATCTTTGCCTTGACATTGTCAATGGTATCAGTGGAGGACTTGGGCACAGTGGGCTCAAGGCATTGCAAACCGCGGAGGACTTCCGAGTGACGGGAGGTGATTCGGCGCTGCCGTTTTACTAATGCGTCTTCTCCTTTTTTTAGCTTTTAAGTTTGGAGGTGGGTATTCTAATGCTCAAATGCAAGTTGCGTTTATGTAACAACTGTGTGATTAAATAAAAATTGTAATGCTCAAATGCAGGTTGCGTTTATGTAACAACTGCTTGATTGAACAAAAAGCTTTATTTTGAACATTTGCGTCTTATTCTGAATTTTTTATATGCTTAGTTAAACACCTTATTTGCGATGTTGGCGAGTTTTGTTTTGTTCGTGCCAAAGGTTGCTCTGAATCAGGAGATTTAGTTTGGCCGATCGTGATATCCACGAAGGGCGCTTCGAATTCGGAGTCTTTAATCGGCCCTAAGGTGTTATGCACCAAAGGGGGCTTCGAATCCGGAGACTTTGTTTGGCCAATCGTGATATCCACGAAGGGCGCTCAGAATCCGGAGTCTTAGTCGGCCCTAAGGTGTCATGCACCAAAGGAGGGCTCCAAATCTGGAGACTTTAATCCATCCTAAGGTGTTATGCACCAAAGGGGGCTCCGAATCCGGAGACTTTGTTCGGCCAATCGTGATATCCACGAAGGGTGCTCCGAATCCGGAGACTTAGTTGGCCCTAAAGTGTCATGAACCAAAGGGGGCTCCGAATCCGGAGACTTTAATCGGCCCTAAGGTGTTATGCACCAAAGGGGGCTCCGAATTCGGAGACTTTGTTTGGCCAATCGTGATATCCACGAAGGGCGCTTCGAATCCGGAGACTTAGTCGGCCCTAAAGTGTCATGCACCAAAGGGGGCTCCGAATCTGGTGACTTTGTTTGGCCAATCGTGATATCCACGAAGGGCGCTCTGAATCCGGAGTTTTAGTCAGCCCTAAGGTGTCATGCACCAAAGGGGGGCTCCAAATCCAGAGACATTAATCCGCCCTAAGGTGTTATGCACCAAAAGGGGCTCCGAATCCGGAGACTTTAATCGGCCCTAAGGTGTTATGCACCAAAGGGGGCTCCGAATCAGGAGACTTTGTTTGGCCAATCGTGATATCCACGAAGGGCGCTCCGAATCCGGAGACTTAGTCCGCCCTAAGGTGTCATGCACTAAAGGGGGCTCTGAATCCGGAGACTTTGTTTGGCTAATCGTGATATCCACAAAGGGCGTTTCGAATACGGAGACTTAGTCGGCCCTAAGGTGTCATGCACCAGAGGGGGCTCCGAATCCGGACACTTTAATCGGTCCTAAGGTGTTATGCACCAAAGGGGGCTCCAAATCCGGAGACTTTGTTTGGCCAATCGTGATATCCACGAAGGGTGCTCCAAATTCAGGGACTCAGTCGGCCCTAAGGTGTCATGCACCAAAGGGGGCTCCGAATCCGGAGACTTTAATCGGCCCTAAGGTGTTATGCACCAAAGGGGGCTCCGAATCCGGAGACTTTGTTTGGCCAATCGTGATATCCACGAAGGGCGCTCCGAATCCGGAGACTTAGTCGCCCCTAAGGTGTCATGCACCAAAAGGGGCTCCGAATCCAGAGACTTTGAGAGATGAATGCAGCCACGAAGAAAAATGGTTTACATTGCAGAAGTGATACATATACAAGTATCAAAGCCCACAGATCGGGTCAGTGATATGGCCGATTAAATTCTATGCTTGTGCCGATTGGGGGGAGCCACAGGTTTCTTCAATGCCATGGGCTGTCAGGAAGCGCACAACTGATGATAAGTGCTTGGAACAGCCTTCATCATATGTATTCAGGTTCGCCCCATGATGACATTATACGGCGAAGGGAGCTTTACGACCAGGAATTCTACTTCGACCGTACAGGTAGTATGATCTTTCCTAACATATATTCGGGACTCATATTAAAACCGAACAATGGGTAAGGTGACGGAGACAGATCTGACTTGTTGAGGCCAAGTTTGATGAAAGTTTCGTAGTACATAACCTCTGAAGTACTCCCTGGGTCTATGTGAATGCGTTCAATGGTGAACCGATTTATGCGTAATTTAATGACCAACGGATCGATGTGGGAAGCTGTTGTGTTGCTAAGATCGGAGTCATTGTAAGTAATTGTCGGAGCTTCTTTGGGCCATTCAGTCGGAATACGTTGCTTTTGGGGGATTGGATGCGATTGAATTGTGTGCACGTCTGGGGGTTCAGGCAGGCTGTAGATCATATGGATCACGCCAAGTGGAGGTGAGTCCTGCCTCAAGGCCAGTGTCGTGGTTGGCTTTCCCATTCTCACGTACTGTTGCAGTCGGCCGTCTTGCACTAGTTCTTCCAGGTGATCTTTTAATTCGTAATAACTCTCCGTTTCGTGGCCTTGATCTTTGTGATATTCGCACCGCCTATCCCTTCTTCACATGTCGGGCGGCCCCACCATCTTTGACGACCATTTGAAGAATGGAAGGTGTTGGACTTTGGTCATTATTGCAGCGATCGGTTCTAACAACTCTGTGTACTTCTTGTCGGCACGTCTCGAATGCCTGCTATCGACTTGCAGTTGTTCATCCGTCCAGTAGAAGCATTGATCGCTTGATCGACGAGTATCCCTCCTTTTGTCTCGTTTAGCGCGTTACCGAGGCTCTGGGCTAGGAGGTGGCGCGGAACTTATTGGTTAAGCAATTTCAAGGGGGGCCGTTTTGTTGGGCATTTGGCCGGATTTTATTCTCAAGGCATCGTCTTTCACCTTTCAATACTCTTCAACTTTCTTCATCAACGCCCAGACTATTTTGGGGGTTCTTCTGGTCAGGGAACTGCGAAGGGGACTGTCAGGATGTTATCCCATTTTGAAGGCGGTGATGGCCATGGAGTCATTGCAAGCGTCGTCGACGAGGTTGAAGCACTCCCAATAGCGCGTTGAATACGGTCTGAGCGTTTCTCCTGACTGAATCTACATAGCCCAGAGAGAGTCGGCCTATTTCGGCGGCACTTCGTTGGTGATGAACCTGGCCCTGAAGGATTTCTGTAATTGATGGAAGCTTTTGATCGAGGCCGGCTCCAACTTGTAATACCACCTGACAGCTAACGGCCCCAGGCTGCTAGGGACTATTCAGCACATGAGGGCTTCGTTGTCTGCATGCAATGTCATGGCCTGCTTGTAGTGACGGATATGATCAGTGGGGTCTGATTTTCCATCATAAAGAGTGAATGACGGAGCTTTGAACTTCTTAGGCAGGGTCGCCCTTGCAATCCGTCGGACAAAAGGATCGTGCTGGTCCTCTTTGTCTGAACTGCTCCTCCTGCACTTGCTCCTTGTATGCAGACTCTTTTCGGAGGAGCTGGAAGTTTCGGATCGTCCCTTCTTGTTGAGATCCGTGGTTAATGAGTTGGAGTCGCTATCGGTATCCTTTGGTCGGGCTCAAGGTCGTTGTCCACCGACCCTCGGAGGTCGTTCAGGATCTTGGCGCATGGCTTCTCTCGATTTTGTGACTTCGAGGGCCAAATCATGATGGAGACGTTCGTTTTCAGCGATCATGTTCTTCAGCCTTTGTTCATTCTGCTTTGCTTGTTCGATGATCGCTTGCATTGTCTCTTGTGCTGAGGTCGTTGGTGAGTGGAAGTTCAAGGCGCGTCTTGCAGCGATGGTTTCTTTTTCGAGCATATTTGTTGGAGTGAGGTCATCTCCCTGTGCGGTCTCGTCAATGGCTACCGGAGGATCTTCAGTCACGCCTGCCATGGATGTATTTGAGAATTCCCACAGACGGCGCCAATTGTGGGGAAGTGGTTTGGAAATACTCTTCGGATCTTGGGAGACGCTAGTAATCCTCAGCTAGTCACCTGAAAAGATACAAGCACTCCGGTCGGGGGTACCAGAATTAGCACTCCGATGGACAAGTTAGTTCAGACACTCAGGATAGCTTACTTTCTAAGTCTTTGTGAAGTGATTATTACATACCTTTCTATAACCGTTGTTCCTATATTTATACCTGTTCTTCTTGATCCTCGGGGCTAGGGCCTACTTTTTAATCATTGTCCTTTCCTTTATTCGGCCCTACGTACTTATACTTTATTCGGCACATATATTCTATTCAGCTCCCCGCTCTCGTAGGATATAGCCGATTAATATCAGTCTTCCAAAGATACACACCATCTGATCTTTCCATTATTCGGCCCCCACAACAAGCATACAAATATGAAGCAATGCAACAAGCATGTAAACTCAATGTAATGCAACAACATTCAAACAACATGCTCAATGGACTTAAACCAAATATGGACAGACCTCAATCGTGCCGAAATCAGTGGCCATAATGCTAAAATGATGGCATGAAATGCAAGACAATGCATGCACATGCATTGGCCCATCAACTAGGCCTAAGAGCACAACTCTCAAAAGTGCTCAATGAGTGAGAAATGTAAGAATATAGCCACACTATATACTTTGAAATTAGGTATGAAATGATGCCAAATCGTTCAAACAACAAAAGCATGGCATGCTAGAAGGCTCAAAGCTTGAAGCTAGCATAGGCACTTGCACTATAGCTATACAAAACACGAAGCATATGGCCAAGACAACCCAAAAGAGTCCTAGAACATGTCAAAATGATGCTCAAACATGTTTGGAAGGAATCCAAAATAAGCTAGCATGGTGATCATGAAGCATGAAATATGCAAGGCCAAAAGGGAGGATTACACGACACCAACTAAGACCAAGCATGGGATGGCTTTGCCAACAAAAATCAGAGTTATATCATGGCAAAATAACCCCAAAAACACATTGAAATGATAGCTCACAAGCTTAGGCATGAAGGTATACACAATGGCTCATGTTTAAGGCATAAAGAACCAACCTTCCAAAGCATGAAAAGAGTGACAAATGTGAGTGTTTGACCACACTACATGCACTGAAATCACATATGAAATGATGCCGAATCATGAAAATAGCCCAAGCAGTGCATGCTAGTGGCTTGGAAACTTAAAGCTAGTGAGCTAGAATGCATTATAGCTATACAAAGCAATGCATGCATGACCAAAACATCATAAATCAGAGCTTAATCATGGTAAAACATGAACAAAACCTTCTTGGAGTTAAGCCAAAACATGTTAGAATGATGGTCCAAAAGCAAGGTGCATGTTTGGCTAGCAAGGGAGATTGCACTGCAAGTGCAAGGAGCATGCAAAGGGCTATCAAACCAACCCAAAACAGAGTTATGGCATGCTAAAAAAACACCAAAAACATGTGGAAATGGAACCAATACATGCTGGACAAACATGCTACTTTGATGAGCCATCTATACAAGCATGCAAGACATAAGGAGAGGGGATGACCCTCCCCTATTTTAAGACCTCAAAATAAACTTTCCACCACTGAAATTCCTCTGGAATTTAGTGGTAGAAAGTTCATGCAAAGACTAAAACAAAAGCCTAAAGAGGTGGCCCAAAACACGGCAAAACAACGCACAAAAGGGGGTAGACCACCCCCAACACCAACAAGACATTAAACAATCATTTCAAACACATGAAATGAAGCTTTTTACAGTTCAGAGTTAAGCCAAAATAAGCATGCAAATAAGGCTAAGTAAGCAATGAACACAAACCTTAAAAGAGGGTTAGTGACTCACCCTTGTAGAACAACTTCAAAGAGGCAACTCCAGCAACTTTCTGAGCTAAAAACCAAACTTTGAGTTCGAACAAAACCCTCAAGTACCTCAGCAACAAGAGTATGGTGTTTGAGTAGGTGCTTTAGTGCAAAAGTGTGAAAAAATTACACTTTTGAGCACAAACAAGTGCAAATATAGAGAGAGAGGAAGAAATATATATATATAGAGAGATATATATATATATCTTGTATATCAAATTTTAGAACCTATGAAAAGGGAGAGGGGTCTCCCTTCTTATAGAAAATCAAATCTCAAGCTTGTTGAGCAAGCTTGGGGTTTGATTCAATCCCTCTATACACGTGTATGGAGGATGAAATCTGTGCTCACCAGCTGTCACAACTGGCACAAAAATATCTGCAAAAGCAAATAAAAAGGCCTCAGCCAAAAGATATGGCCGATAGTCCACAAAGAGTGCCGATCGGCCAAAAAGATTGCCGATCGACCATCACTAATGGCCGATGACAAGAAAACAAGGTCGATAAGCACAAGGCTTGGCCGATGGGTTGTAGGGCTGGCCAACAAGCCACCCTCTTGCCTCAGAAACAAAACTAGAAGTCCTTGGTCCATAACCAAGCATAAAACAGACAAGTTGAGAGGTTCTAAGGCATGGCGCGCAGTTGAGACCTTCAGGAACTCAAAACGAACACGAGCATGGATGATCATCGAGTGTTCGAATGATGACGTCTAAGTCTTGAGGACGGTCAAAAATGGGGTGTCTACATGGACATACTGTGGCTGCCATCAATTCATGGACATACTTTTGGAACTAAGAAAAAATAACGAAGCAAGCCATGCATTTCTACCGGTGAAAGGAATGGAACAAACCTATTTAGCCATGCTACAAGCTTTCTCTGATGCATTTAGAATCTCATAGTAGAAAACCGAGACATTGAGTGCCAGCCCCAACCTTATAGGGTGAGTTAGAGCAAGATTAGCAACCACAATATCCTTCACAGTTTGATCAATTAAAAAATAAAAAAATAAAAAAATAAAAATTTGTCAATAGCAATTCTTAGGTATACTAATGAGTAGCACGTTGTGGCCGTCCCCCGAATGCCCCGGGAGGGTTAGTCCCGTTCTGTTCATTTGGGGTTACCACAGTTCGGACTCGACTTGTGTCACGGTTCTTAATCTGAACCAAAGAGTCCAAATCTGGCAAATCGTTTTGAGAAACAGATTTTTGAAAAAGTAGTGCCAAACATGGACTGCTTTGCCAGATACAGAGTCGCCACCTAAATATTTTAAAATGGGGAAATTTAGGAAACCCTGACTCAGTGCCGAAGGCCATATGTCCGTCATCTCCACGAGACCTCTCCCTCCCCTCGGGAAAAAAAACAGAGAAAATCGAGCCTGGTTCGCAAACCGAGGCAAGGCACAGAAGAGGGTTCGGAAGTCCGGAGGCAGGGCTCATGGCCGCAACTC
>NW_021026861.1:1288098-1314567 GCF_004153795.1 Camellia sinensis
GCCCCAAAATCACCAAACGGCGTGGGTTTAGCACGAAACATAGCACACACGACCGCCTCGGCACGAGAGACTTGTGGGAGAAAACGTCATAAGGCATCAAAGAGGCATCAAAGGCAAGCATACAAGCATGTTATAAGGACTGAAATAACATGGTAAGTGGTTCCAAACCATTGAAACAAAGCAAGGATGGCATGCTAGAGAGGCCAAAGCTTAAGGCATTCAAGAGGGATTGCATGGTAGCTATACAAAGCAAGACATGAATGACTCAAATGACCTAAAACAGTCCCTTAGCACATCAAAATATGCATATAAGCTTCACAAAGCTTAGCCAAAACACATGAGCATGGTAGTCTAAATGCTATGCATGTATTGAGGCAAATCATGGCATTACAAGGCATGTATGCTAAGCAAGCATGGTGTACCAAAACCAACTAAAAATAGAGCTATATCATGACATAATAAGCATATATATCAGTCAAGGCATGGCCAACATAAACCTAAACATGATGCTCACTAAAGAGGCAAAAATGACCCTTTTCAAGGACAACAAGGAGAGGGGGTGGCCCTCTCCTTCTTAGGACCTCAAGGTACCATCCTCATCACTAAAATCCCTCAAGATTTCAGTGGTGAGGAGGCCCAAACACAATGGTCCCGGAGCTCAACCGAAATGGCACAAAACAAGGGCCAAACAAGCCTTAAGAGGGGTCAAACAACCCCAAAGCTTAAAACACCCTTAAGAAACTATTTAGGGCAGATAAACAAGACTTTTCTATGTTATATGTTAAGCTCAAAAATAGTTGCAAGATAGGCAAAAAGACTACGTAAGAATGGGGAATAAAGGGTGAAGTTCTTACCCTTGTAGACCCTCTTCACAAACAATGTTCCAGCAGCTCTTTTGGTTCCAAACCAATCCAAAAGCTTCAAGGAAAGACCTCTGGTACCTCAGCAACTAAGAAAAGGTGTGATGCTGGGTGTTTGTGCACAAAAATGAGACTAAACACACACTAAACACAAGAGAGAGAAAGAGAGATATAGAGATAGAGGATATATGTAAACCCTAACCCTAAAGCTCAAGCTCTGAAAATGTTGTCTAAGTTGTCTAACCCCTGAACAAGAGAGAAGAGGTTCTCTTCTATAGACAATTAGTCTTGTAAAGCTTCCAAAGGAAGCTAACAAGAGGTCAATCCCTCCATACACGGATATGGAGGGGGTGACAGTGTATGCCAGCTGCACAAAAATATCTGCAAAAGCAGATGCACAGTAGTCGGCTGGCCAAAAATGCAATTGACCAAAAAAAGATAGCCGGCCGACCATCTATAGTGCCGGCCGGCCAAGCATTTGGCCGGTGGCAACAAAACACAGCCGGTGGCCTCAAGCCATGGCCGGTGGAGTGTGGGGATGGCCCACAAGCCATTCCCTGCCCCTCCAAGGCAAAGCACAAGTGTTTGGTGCAAAACCAGACACAAAACAGTCGAGTCGAGAGATCCTAAGGCAAGGCACGTAGTCGAGACCTCCGGAACTCAAGACGAACACAAATATCGATGATCACCAAGTGTTCAAGCAGTGACGTCCAAGTCTTGAGGATGGTCAAAAATGGGGTGTCTACACCTAGTTAAATTCTTAATTAATTAGCTTAGATATTTAGTTAATTATTTGTTCAAGTTTTGTAATAGTTAGCTTAATTAGCTTAGCTAGTTTATTCATTCTGACTCTCCTTTATGAGAGCATAATGTAATAATGTGTATGTCTTCCAACCGCACATCTTTTTCCCTTTTATTTATCCGTTTTTGATGGTTAGATTAAGGACATGTTTCAATTAGCATACCTTATGCTTGCATTCATTCATCTTGTATTTCATGCACCGAGGCTCGGCGCATCATTCAAACTACGTTGTTATTTCAATACTTCATAGAATACGTGCTTAGACTGCATGTCTAAAATTGATTCACATGTCATATTAGCAACCGAGCCTATTAATCGCATTCTTTGTATGTGTTGCATTAGACATCTTGTATAGTTCAGAATCATGCATTTTTCTAACTTTGTTTTCTTTTGGCTTGGAGTACTAAGTGAGTTTTTAATGCTTTAGCATACTTTCATAAGTGTGAGTGATTTCCATGTCTATCATGCCTGCCATGAGACTAAATGCTTACTTGCTAAAACTGCTTGAATGCCTGTGAATGAATGCTTGTTGTTTGAATTGGAACGATTCAACAAATGTACGTTTTAAGCCCATTTTGTTAAGTGGCAAATTCGCAAACTATAAGCCCACTTGAGGTGGCAGAATCAAAGCCTTTTCACAAAACAAGCATAAAGTTGAATTGTTCCAATTCGGGTAAACTAGTCTATACTTGCCTGTGCGCATCACGTAGTAATGCTAGCTCAAAAAAAATATTTAGGTGACGACTCTGTATCTGGCAAAGTAGTCTATTTTTGGCATTTTTGATCCTAAAATCAATTTTTCAAAAGATTTGTCAGATTCGGACTCTTCGGTGCTTATCAATTTCATATTGCACTTGTGAGATTAGATTCAGAACCACGGGAGTCCGAACTGTAGGGCTTCTTTCGAGCTTCCGAAAGGGGTCATGAAAAAGCCGCTCTATAGAGCCCTTCGGCAAGATCCGGTCCGGGAGATGGCCCAAGCCCTGGCGTACTGCTCCCTAACTCCGGTCGGCATCATCGCCTATGACTGGCACATGATCTGTAAATGGAGAATTTACAAGTTGTTAGTAGTTGTCAGTTGTTAGCATATGGATCAAAAAAGTAATAATAGAAATAAAGAAGAAATTACTGTAAGTTTCAAATTAGCTCACGGGCCACCACCGTATCGAAATATTGGCGGAAGTAAGCGAATGTCATGTCATTGTGGCACCAACGGCAGCACCTACTATCATACCGCCCTAGTAGGTCACGACCGGTGATATCTTCTCTACCGGTACTAGGGCGAGTGCCGGGAAATAAGCATAAGCCCAGAGTTGCGAGGAGAGACCAGTTATGAATTAATATGTGTGAACAGATATTAATAAAAAGTGTAAAGTAGAAGGCATAATGTGTGACCAGTGTTAAACAGAAAGTGCAAAGTAAAAAGCACAATGCGAGGATAGATGCAAAAGCAGAAAATGCAAAGCAGAAAGCATAAGAAGGAAATAGAAATAAAAGGTGCAATGTGTACCTTCTGGACTCTCCAATAGCCTCCGACCTTGTTCCCCTTCATGCAGGAATTGAGGCTCATGTAGCCATAAAGGGTGGCAAGGCCAACTCCACCCCAGTCATAAAATTGAACTCGGGGCAAGGTCATAAGGGCGCTCAACAGATACAAGCCTATAGTATTCCACCTGTTCGCAAACAAAGTGGTAAAGAGAAGGTAGATCAAAAAGCCCCGGGTGTACTGCTCCACCTCCTCCTGTGTCTCGGGCTTACTCCCACAGAAGTGCTAGAGGAACTAGTTGTATCTGATCATAGCTGGCCTATATAGCGGCAGGCTCGCTCTAAGCAGGTAAATCCAAGCCACCTTTTACTGGCCCATATCCATATCAAACGGAATCAGATCACCCCCTACACCCAAGCCGGTGATCATCGAGAAATCATAGGGAGTCATCATCATCTCTCTGGTGCAAGAGAAGTGGAAAGAGTTGGTGATGTCCCACCACCTCTCCACCGATGCTCCGAGTAGGGCCCAGCTAGTCATATGGCGTGAGAGCCCGGTGCAGAATAGGCCAAAGCCCACCTCATCAACAGGATCGTAGAGGAGGGAGCTCGTGATACCAGTCCCTAGCCGTCACTGTCCCGTAACCTCTCCAGGAGCAAGAGTCCTCCTATGACAAGGAAAGAGTGAGTCAAATAAAAGATAGTCAGACGAAAGGCAGTGATGAAATGGCTAAACAGATGAAAGTGCATGAGAAAAGTGGGAATGTTTGTACCTCAGAAGTGCCATGAGAAAGATGGGAGGTCTGTTCCCTCAGCAAAACATCTTCCGACACGCAACCGACAAAATCATCAAACCTCAGCATGTCGCTGGAGGGCAATCGCCTGCGTCTGTGAATGGTAAGTGGCCAGATCAAATGGCTTCAGCCTTAGTGGCAACAGCTCGGGCTCGGGCCCTGGTGGAAAGACTGTCTCTGCCTCGGCCTCAAAATTAGTGGCAATATCCTCCGCTGCCCTACCAGTCTCGGCATCTGCTAGCTCCTTTACCTTAACTATAGGTGGAAGCATAGGTACCTTGGGAGAGGCACCGGCATGTGGGACATCATCTGCCATCTGGAATGTGGGTGAAAATGGTGAAAATGAGGGGAAAAAAAAGGTAAAAACATGAAAAAAGTCAACCCTATGAGAGAGAAAAAGGAAGAAAAATTCAAAACTCGAGAAAGTTTGCAAAACCCAAAAAAAAAAAAAAAACCCCCGAGGGAAATGAACCCAAAGTGATGAAAACTCGAAAAAATCAACGAAAACAAAATCTGATCGGTTCCAAGTGTATAGGACCAAAGAGGTTTTAAGAATACAGTTGGCACTAGGCGTTGGAAAATGTGTATAAAGCACAAATTTAGAGAGAGAAAGCATCTAGAGAGAGAAGAAGAGTGGTTTCGGATGTGTGTGTGAAGAAATAAAGCTTGGGTGTGTATTAAATGAAGACCCGAGTCAAAATACCTGAATTGCCCCGATTTAGCCACGAGTGGCCAGTCGTGTGGCCAGTCGGCCCCTTTTGTGGCCCAATGTTGGTTTTTGTTGCGCACTTCCCCAAATAGCATATAACAGATCTTGTTTTCATCTGGGGAGGAAGAATTGAGGTACTTGAAGTTGGTGCGGTTTCCAAGGATCTCAAATTTTGTTCCGGTTGCACCGTTACAATTCCCACTGTGTCTCTGGTGCATGATTGTGCCCCAATTTCAAATGTGAACAAGTTATATCCTTTTTGAGTATTTAGCCTCCGAGTGGTAAGTTGGAGATCGTTATCAAACATCGCTTTTTTCCTCTTTTTCAATTCAGGTATCTTTTGCATAGAATATGCATTCTCATATACCTCTTATGTTGTATATGCGCATTACATCTTATTTGGCATAGAATATGCATTATCATCGTACTGGTTTTCAATTTACATCGCTTTGTGTCATATTTGTGTGTGCCGTGCTTATCCACCCTTGTCATATGAGTGTGATTTGGGAATCTTCCCTTTAACCTTGCTATGCGGAAGTGTGGCTTGGTTTGTTTCGGGTCCTCTCTACGTGAAAGTGTAGTTAAGATCACCTCGCCGTGTGGAAGTGTGGCTTGGTTTGCTTTTCTCCTCTCTATGCAGAAGTTAGGATCACCTAGCTACGCGGTATTGTAGCTTGGGTTTTCTTATTCCTCACTACGCGGTAGTGTGGCTTGGTTTGTTGTTCTTCTCTCTACATGGAAGTGTAGTTAGGATCACCTTGCTATGCAGTAATGTAGCTTGGTTGTTCTTGTTTCTCGCCACGCGGTACGGTGGCTTGGTTTGCTGTTATCCTCTCTACATGGAAGTGTAGTTAGGATCACCACGCTACGTGGTTGTTCTTGTTCCTCGCCACGTGGTAGGGTGGCTTGATTTGTTGTTATCCTCTCTACGCGAAAGTGTAGTTAGGATTACCTCTCCACACAGTAATGTAGTTTGGGTTGTTGTTGTTCTCCTCTCTACACGAAAGTGTAGTTAGGAGCACCGTGCTGCACGGTAGTGTAGTTTGGTTGCCCTTGTTCCTCGCTACACGAAAGTGTTGCTTGGTTTGTTCTTGTACTCTGTTACGCGATAGTGTAGTTCAGTTTATTTCTCGCCTCTCTATGCGGAAGTGTAGTTTGGGCACATCTCTTGTTAACCTCTCTACACTGGGGTGTAGTTGGGATTGTTTCTTGTGCACGAAAATGTAGTTAAGATTGCTTTCATTTATTGATTTCAATTGTTGCATTGCTTTGAATCTCATTTTCATAATTTTCGAGTGGTATGCTCGTTTGTATTTTCAATTGTTGCATCGCATCATACATATCACTTCGCATTTGGCCTCTAAACCACGCTGGTTTGATTCCTTGCAAAGGGATACGTAGGAAACCCTTGGGTTCAACCAATTTAATTTATGTCTTGATTATTTGAGCCAGCCTTGCGGCCTTGGCAAAATGGGTCGTCTCTAGGCTTTGACATTCACTCACGTCATTTCATGACATCAAGCTTGGTCAAAGAAGAGCAACTGTAGACACCCCATTTTTTATTGCCCTTAAGACTTAGGTGCCACCGATTGATCATCCGATGATGAATTTATATGCTTGTCAAATGCTCAATTTCTTCAACAGAAAGCCTCAGTTTTGAGCCTCAAAAGCCTATAAACCTTGCACCATTTTTGGACCAAAACAGCAGCTGTCCAAGCCTGACCACCCAGAGGCCTGCAAGCCAACTGGTGGCCAGCCGGCCAGCCATAAGTGAGTATACGGTCGTTCAACTAGTGGCCGGCCAGCCACTTGTGTCGGTAAAACCAGACATTTTTGCCAGCTATGCTAGCTGTCTCCACAGGTGTATGCACTGCTCCAGTTATTTCTATACTTATATTTCCGAGAGCCTGACATAATTTTCTATATATACTTGACCCCTTTTCATAAATTAGGTTAGAAAAGGAGAAGAAAAATTCTTAGACAATATTTCTCTCTCCCTACCTTGCAACCTATACACACCTTACCTAGCCTTCTTAAAACAAGTTTTTTGCGGTCCCTTTGATGAGGTACTTGAGCTTGCATCTTAGCTCTTGGGGGTGTGAAATTGGTTGTTTATAACTCAAAGGGTCACTCATCGTCAAGAGGTATAACCCTTGGCTCTCTTGCACTACTTCTTTCCTATGTTTTCTTACTATTTTTGGGCTGTTTTTCAACTGTGTTTATGGGCTGAAACTTGTGGTTAAAAGATATCAAAGGTAGAGGGGTGGACTACCCTTCTTTGAACCTTACTTCCTAAGCTTTAACCCTTGTGTTTCCTATCTCTTCATCAACTTTTTTTGAGCTTTTCCTCACTGATTTTTAGAGATTTTCAAAGGCTAAAAATGCTGTTTTGAAGTCCAAAAAATGGAGGGGTTAGCCACCCCTATTTTGGCTTTGTTTGCTAGCTTAATTGCTCCATTATTTTGGTTTTTTTTTTTAAAGTTGTTTTTACTTTAATTCCAGCACTATTTCGGCCTAATTTAGGACTATTTTTATATGTTAGTTTCATTTATGCTTTGTATAACATGCTTCTAGTGTAATGGTCATCATGGGTTTGGTGTTTTAGGCTTTAGACACCAACATAGTTGAGTTGATAGCATTTATTTAGTGCTTTCCATACTTGTGTTTACCTCTAATCACCTCTACAACCTCACTCTTTTCTTGGCTTTTTCTTTGCTTTAAAAGTTGTTTCAAATGGGTATAGTTTAAGCTTGAGATAGAGATCCTTGTGCTTCATGGTATAATATCTTCAGAGGTTCATTACCAAAGGCATGACATCTCTCTCATGCCCAAAACAATTTGTTGTTTGACACTCTTCTCCATTTAGTGGACTTAACTATCATTTTTGGACTAAAATGACTAAGGAATGGAAAGGTAATTGAAAGAGGTAATAAAATTGGGCTAAAATGAACAAGATAATAAAATCAAGTTTGGGGTTCAATCGGATGTTAGTTAAACTCATTGAGTCTTAAATCATTTCATACTTGTTAGTGATGAAAATGGCTTAAGATTCAAGGTCAACCATTTCCCTTGATCAATTCCATGATAGGGAGGAGGTTCATGAGTCTTTCCTTGTCACTTATCGAAATTGTATTCCTTGTTTCATAAGTTATCATGCAATGAATTTGCATCGATTGATGGCTTGCGAATTGAGCCTACCCCTCCGATGATCTATTTGATGATAAAGAAAGGCATGATGGACAAACATCCACTGAAAATACTCTGTTTGTGCTCTGTTTCATGTTCGTTGCAACTGAGCAGTACCAAACATTAGTGACCGGCCGACGACTTTAATGTACGGCAGACCACTTCTTTTGGCCATCTGACCACCTTTTTCTTGTAGAACAGAGCAAAGGCTAAGGCAAAAAATAGTTCAATTTTCTGACTATGCAACAGAAGCATTTCTGGCAGAAGAACATAGAGCATTTTCGGGTGGAAATCGGCATTCATGCATGACCCATCCCTCATCTCTCAAGGTCCGTTAAACTTATGTTTAATAGTAGTATGTTGTCCTTAAAGTATTGGACTTCTAACTAATTAGGTAGTTTAATTAATTTGTATTAATTAGTTGAAATAGTTATTTAGTTTTTGTGTTGTACTTAATTAATTAGCTAGAGTAGTTAGTTAATTTGTGGTGTTGTAATAATTAGCTTAATTAGCTAGGACATTCATTCAGACCCTCCTGTGCGAGAGAAAATATGTAATAATACGTGTATGTCTTCCAACTCCATGTCTTTCTTCTTTTTATTTACCCGCTTATGATGGATAGCATAGAGCATCATGTTTCTTTTAGCATTTTTCATGATTTCCATCCATTTGTCTTACATGCATAAGGTTCAGTTCATTATTCGAACAACATTGTCATTTATTACTTCCTTGAATATGTGCACCACCGCATGCTATCAAAGTGATTTACATGATATATTAGACAACCAAACCTATTAGTTACATTTTTGCACGTGTTGCATTAGTCACTTGCATTGTTAGGATCATGCATGTTCTCTATCTATTTTTTTTCTTTTGGCTTTCCGTGGAGTACTAGATGAGCACTTATTTCTTTAGCATTTCGCATGGGCGTGATTGTTGCCATATCAAGCATGTTTTCCATTCAGCTAAGTGCTTAATTGATATACTTGTGTGAATACTTGTGGATGAAGGCTAACTGCTCAAATTGTGATGATTTGATTAAATGTACATATGTGATCACTTTTTCAAGTGGTACATATTCAAACACTTTTCAAACAAACATAAGACCAAAGTTTCCAACTTTTGCAAATTAGTCTATACTTGTGTGCAACACGTAGTAAATCAGCCTAAATAATCAGAACAAGAGCATATAATGTAAATAAGAATTACATTATGATTAGTAGAGGCCAATCTTTGATTGGGCGAGTGGGGTGCTCAATTCATGACCTTCCCATCTCGTACCTAAGTTCTCGAGTTGAGACACTTTGGTGATGATGGAAAAGTAGCCTTTGGCACGTGTCTCAGGTTTCCTAAATTTTCCAAAAATATTTAGGTGGCAACTCTGTAATTTGGCAAAGCAGTACATTTTGGACATTTTGATTCAAAATCGATTTTTCAAAAGAATTATCATATTTGGACTCATTTGTGTTTATCTATTCCATATTGCACTTGTGGAATCAGATTCAAAACCACAAGAATCCGAATTGTAGGGCTATTATATCAGAAAGGAGCACGAAAAGCAAGATACGCTCGCTCATGATCGCTCATGATAAACTTCACTCAATTTGGTATTCTTTACAGGTTTACTAAGGCTGGGGCTAGATATCATGCTACTCACCTACATACATATAAATACAGAGTGAGATAACGCCCAGTGAATAACATCAAAGTAAAGGGGTTATGTGAATGAGTTTTAGTAATTGACATAGGCATTTCCATATCTTAGGCATTACATAAGGAACAACCTCAGGTCCAACAAATAGTTGAATGACTTTGGGTCCAACAGATATACAAAATGAAATTGATCATATCATAACAGAACAACCTTGGGTCCAATCATTTACGGCTGTATAATGACCATTCGGTCAATTCATAGATATTCAGACTTATCAGATGTTCAAAACGACTGTGGGTCCATCTTATCAAATGTACAGAACGACCTTGGGTCCATCATACATATTTGTGTCACATCAATCACATTTATAGATATCGTATCGATCGGACAGATAGAAACTCATTCACACTTGCAAAATCACAGTTTCAGAAAGCTTACCACATTAGGACATTAAAAAAATAAAGTAAGAAAATATCTTCACTAAAATATTACTCACAATGATTCGGTTGCTTATTCGTCCTCACGGATGATCCTACACAATACATAAACGTATACACATTGAATTACATTGTTTAACCAGATTGTTCTTTAACTTATTCAATTCTCTTAGGCTTCATTCTAACCCTTAAATTCATTTAGGATGTTTAATTCTTGCATAAGAATGCTTAGAAAGGAATGAGAATACACATTTGATCAGCATATGCCTTTTCAAAATTTGCTAAAATAGAGCACTTCGCTCAAGCGCAACACTGGTCACTCGAGTGGACCACTTGGTCTGCAAAAGTATTGGATGGTCCAAATTTAGGCTCGATGTTCGCTTGAGCCAAGGTGCAAAATAAAAGCCAGTCGCTCGAGCCAATTGCAATTCTCTACAAAAATACTAGAAGCATGAAATGTACGCTTGAGCGACGGATTGTTCGCTCGAGCGGTGAGGCAGAATTTTGAAAATTCCAAAACAGAGTTTAGCTTTAAACATATGTTCAAAGTTTGGATTCACGCATGATGCAACCCAAAACCGTGGAAACTCTTCCAAAACATTAGTACATGGACAATTACTAAATCAAACTTCATGATTTTGCAAAATTGAAGTTTAAAAGTTCATAATTGAAACCAAAACTCCTATGCAAGCATCAATTATTTCCAAATTCTTTTCCAAATCTTCAAAATGATGTAATTCACTTTCAAAACTTTGTGAGCCATCCATGCATGTACATTTCATCATCTAAATTCAACATGGAAGTCAAAATCATGCCCATAAATGATGAAATTCAACAAAACTATGCATTCATATATGAACTGACTTTGATTCTAAGAATTCTAGTTCAATTCTTACATTTAATCACATAATCCTCTTAAATTCACATCTTTGATGATTTAGGATTAAAAAGCTTATCTAAGGTCTTCAATTGAGCTCAATCTAGCAAGTTCTGGAGCTTCTACTTCACAATTCGCAAGCCTCTTAACAAATTCTTCAAGTTCAAGCTCTTCTCTTTCTACAAATTGAGTTCTCTCTCTCTCTCTATCTAAAGCTCTCTATATTAGAATTTTTTAGCTTAAATTATGATTAAGGGGTTCAAGCTCCTAATTACAACATATATATACTTGAGGATTAAATTAAGGTGTTAATCATGGCTTAAGATTAACTAAGTACACTTAGTTCTAGTTAGTTTAGTCTAATTAATTTAATTTGAATTAAATTTTAGTCAAACTCCTCATTAGGTTTTAAAAGTTATGTTGATCGCAATAAATTAACCAATTTCAATTTCTGACGCCATTATGGCCTTCAATTTTCATAACAAAACATAAATCATAACAGATTGTCCTACGATCAATAGATATGAAGTCAAAAACCACATTAATCACATGATTAACATTCAAATTCGCACTTAACACATAAGCACATGAACAATTAAGGAATTAAAAACATAATACAGAACGAGGTTGTCACACATGGAGTCTCTATCTTATTTATTTATTTATTTAGAAAACTAGGAAATCTCGACTCGTACAAATATAAGCCACTGTTCGTTGCGACCTGAAATCTTGGTCCAGGAGTTTAGATATGAAAAGGGATAATCATGAATTGAGCACCCCTCAACTTACCCCAATCAAAGATCAATCTCTACTGATTCTTGATATGAGACTCATTGTCAAAGGATGCCCATGTTTAGATTATTAATGCTAAATTTATTATATGAAGCAGACAAATATAGAGTAAATCGCCTATTTTGGAAAGTTTTTACCAGCTCTATGATGAAAAGGCATTTCATTGAGATTTTTCCGAAGAAAAAGGATGAAAAACATTTGTGAGAGGGGTAGATGTGCTTCCACCCTAGGTGAAATACCCTCTAACCATTGAGAAAACATAAAGATATATCAAGTAAGTAAGCAGTCTCATGGTAGCATGCTGGACATAGTAAAAGAAACAAAGACATGTAGGATGGAAAGAAAGGAGAGAAACTCACTGTACCAAGCCAAATGCACACAATTATAAATATGCATAATCCTGTATGCAAGGTTATATTAAGTGCAGGAGAACTCATGAAATGAAAACCTAAAGGCTCAATTGCCACTAAAATGTCATGTGAAATACTTTAAGCATGTGGAGCATCTCAATATATCATCAACACAACATGATAATAACAGTATTAAAACATGATAAACCATGCCTTATGCTAGCTAGACTGTCATCATGTTAAAAATACAAAAAAATATGACAAAGATTTACTCTCTATTCATGGAAATGAGTATAAATCTAGCTTAACGAACCAAATAAAGGTTCAAATCCATGAACTTAATGATTAGAGATGAGTAAATATTGCCATCATCAAGAATAATACTATAACATGAAATAAGTGTTTGTAGACACCCCATATTTGACCGCCCTTACGATTTGGGTGCCACTGATTGATCACCCAATAATGAATGTATATGTTTGTCAAACGCTAGATTTCCTCAGCAGAGAGCCTCGGATTTGAGCCTCAGAAACCTACAAACCTTGCACAATTTTGGGACCAAAATAGCAGTTTTTCAAGCTTAACCACCTAGGGGCCTACAGACTCACTAGTGGCCGGCCAACCACTTATTAGTGTACGACCGTCCCCTTTAGTGGCCAACCAGCCACTTGTGTCAAAAAACTAGATCGTTTTGCCAGCTGTGCCAGTAATCTCCACAGGTGCATGCACTGCACCAGCTGTGGCTGTATGGATATTTCCGAGATAGTCTCATATAGTTTTATATATAGATGACTCCCTCTTATAAAATGAGGTCAGAAAAAATTGGAGAAGGAAAATTGACAAAAATATATATCTCTCTATCTTGCAACCTACACACTTTCTCTCTTTACACTTCCTAAACCTAATTGCTAAGGTTCCTTCCTGAGGTTCTCAAGCTTGAATTTTAGCTCGTAAGGGTGTGGAATTGGTGGTTTATAACTAAAAGGGTTGTCCTTCTTCAACAGATATAATTCCAAGCCTTTTTCCCATATTTATTTCCATCATTTATTGCTATTTTTGTATTGTTTTTCACCTGTTTTTATGGGTTGAAGCATGCGGCTTAGGGCCAATAAAGGTAAAGGGATTGACTACCCTTCCTTGAACCTTGCTTCCTAGGTTTTTACCCTTGTGTTTCCCATCTCTTCATCAACTTTTTTTGAGCTTTTTACCACTGAATTTTAGAGGTTTTCAGAGGCTAAAAATAATGTTTTAAGAGGAGTGATGGAGACCCCCCTCCAATCACCACCCCCACCACCCCCACACACATGTAGCAGGTGGTGATTGGAGGACAAGGGAAACAAAAAAAGAAAAAGAAAAAGAAAATCTAACCAATGAGATAGAGAGGGGGTCAAAGGGGGTGGGAAAAAAAAAGGGGTCTTAGACATTTTTGATGTTTTAATGTCCCAAAAATGAAAGGGTTAGCCTCCCCTTCTTATACTTGTTTACTATGTTAAATTCCTCAATATTGTAGCTAACTTTGTGAGTGTTTGGGAAGTGGCTATTTTAGAGGTTTTTTGACTATTTTAGTAGGCTATTTTAGCTTTTGTGTTTGGGGCGTTGGGTTAAATTTTTGGATTGATTGTTGTATTGAAAAATGTGTTTGAAGTGATGTTTAAAATTGAAATGACAAAATTGCCCCTAACCTTATTTTTTTCAAAAAAGCTGTACGGGGGCAAAATGGTCATTTAACTTCTGTGGGATGGCAGTCATAGGCTCAACCTACACTGTGTTGGTGATAGTGTATGCTGCCTGTGCGGCCCAACCACTGCTTTTCTTTTTCTTTTTTTTTCTTTTTAAAAAAAAATAAAAAAAATCAATGGGTTAGGAAGCTACTGTTGAGGCTAAAAGCTTTTTTTACACTTTGAAGCTAAAATAGCCTGTAGTCCCACTTCCCAAACACCGCCTTTTTCAAGATTTTCCATGTGAATTTCAGTCCTACTTTTCAGTGTTTTAGGACTATTTTAGGTTGTTTACATCATTTGTACCTTGTATAGTATGCTTGTAATTTATCTGAAACTTGATAATTAAAAAAAAATGATTTTCTTCAAACAAAAACTTTGTTTGTAACTTGGCTGCCAGAAAGAAAAATTCTTCAGAACTTGGTTGCTAAAAACTTTGGTAATTTTTGACTCTAATTTACTGAATAATGCTGAAAAAAAAAAAGGAAGATTTTAATATTCAAAGTCCCATTTATGTTTATTTTTTTGTCCTAAACGATGATATCCTTCTCAAAAATAAAACTTTCATAATGCAAATATTTTATAACAACTAAACAATGATGCTGAGATTTGAATGAGGAGGAAGAACTCAATGAGGAGGAAGAACTCAATCTAAACTAATGAGAGGATTTAGTAATTGATTGAGAAGATGAGAACATTTGAAAGATGACAATAGGTTTAATGAGAAAAAAAAATATATATCTTTGAAGGTAATAGAATAAATTACAAATATACCCTATGAGATTTCTTTAAAATAAATATTGCCCCCTGCAATTTGAAAAATTACGAATACCCCCTTGTTATAATTTTTTATTTAACAGAATTAACTAAACAAATTAAATTCATGTTGCTCTCTTATTTAATAATAAAATTACCTAAATTATTAATTGAAACATATTTCTAACATCGTTAAAAACTGTTAATTGACTTGATAATTTATTAAATGGGTGGTTTGTTATGAAATTAAAAATATCAGAGGGTAGAATGTAATATCTAGAACCACATGAGGTAGTTTGTATTTTAATCAAATGTCAAAGGGTAGATTTATAATTTACCTAAGGTAATAACAGAAGTAAGGTTTAGTTTTTCTCATAATGGATGTGTTTGAGAATTTTTTCTTTTAGAAGATGTGTACTAAAAAAATGTGAATATGAAGCGGGGTATGTACATCAATGTTTGTATTAGTAATTTTGTGTAAGATTAAAATTGCAATAAAAATATTTTATTAAGTGTGTATACGGAGTGAAAATTGTGTATGGAAAAAGAAGTTATCAAAAAGTAAAGAGATGATGTAATCAAAATAAAAAGTGATGTGACCTATAAGATAAAAAGACAATAAGTATGTTATTTTAAATTGTTTCCAAACAATCCCTAACTTTTCAGCTTGAATAATCCTCTTTTTTTGTATAAAAAATTCTAAACATATATAAAATTCATATAAAAAAGTTGACAAAAATAATGTAGCAAATCCATTATTATAAGTAAATTAATTTTTAATAACATTTTATTTTAAAATGAAAAATTTACAATAAATCATATCATTATATATAAAAATTATCTATGTATATATGTTTTGGTTTTTGTTCGTACATGTTTTGAACGTGCAATGAAATATCTGCAAATCAAATCCGAATTTTTCACAAGAAAAGCAGGTTTGTGTGATATGTCCTTATCAATGGAAAGAAACACATCATATTAATGTTAGTGGTTTCGAAGAAATAATGCAACATTGCTGTCCCACCTATTAGGCAGCCGAGGAAAATAAATTTTCCAGAATAATACATCATAGACTGCCGAAAAGACAGGAAAACAAACAAATAAAAAGAAGGCCACCGGGATCATAAATTTCATTTAAAAAAAATTTGGATAATAGTTTTAAGGATAAATTATCAATACATTCCTTAAAATTTATTTAAAATATAGATTATATTTTATAATTTAAAAAATTATAAATTTCTCTTGTTTAAATTTTTTATTTAACAGAAATTAATTAAAAAAATAATATTTATAACTGCTCTCTTATATAATGATAAAATTATATGAATTATTAATTGAAATAAATTTTTAATATCATTAAAAATTATTAATTAATTTGATAATTTATTAGTAAAAATGATCACTTTGTTACGAAATTAGAAATTTCAAGGGGCATGATATAATTTTCAGAACCACAAGAATCAAATTGTATTTTAAGTAAATCTCAGGAGGTATATTTATAATTTATCTTAATTTTAAACTCTAGTCTTTTGGAACAATAATAACAATAATAATTTGAAAGATCATATTACCTTATTTTAATTTTTCTTTTTCTTTTTTTGGCCTCTCATATTACTCTTATCTATCTGTCTATTTATTTACTATTCCTTCTATTTATCTACGTCACCTATTTGGGCAGCTATTTGTCTAGTGCCACTTATCTATCCATGTGTCACTCGCATGCCCATCTTTCTATTTACACGTCATTTATCTGTTTACCTAATCTATTACCACCACTAGTACCACCGACAACCGTAGATAAAAAGAAAAAAAATAAAAATATCCTTGAAAATAATAATTTGTCATGCAGACCAAATAATTTCATTAATATAATCTCATTACAATTAAAATAAAATAATTCTCAAACATAACGTCACACATTCCCTTAGGAATGAATTTCTCAGCATTTTTCTTAAATGGGTAATTACATCCCAATGGATCTCAAGGAAAAAAAAAAAAATCCATACTCATGAAAAAATTTACAATTTTAATTATTAATATGTATATAGTTTTTCATTGATTTATAATTAGATTTTTAAAACTATACCAACTTGATATTTTGGTGATGAATAATACTGGGTATCCCAAAACTAGTTGGCTCTCGAAACCTCTTCTTTTTTTTTTCTTTTTTTCTTTTTGACCTTTTCTTGCTTCTGAATACATTGGCGAGAGAGTGAGAGAGGAGAGAAGAGAAGAGGAAGAAACAAGAAAGGGAAAAGATGGAGACGGTGATAGCTTCGACGGTGATGGCGGTGATCGCCGGTGGGTATCACCGATCGCCACTCGCCACTCTATCCCTTTTTTTTTTTTTTTTTCCTAGTGGATCTGGATCTGAAAATGAAGAAATAAATTTGTTGGCTGATGATGCTGATGTTGATGATGATGTGTTGATGAAGATGTTGAATTTTTTTTTTTTCTAATGGATTTAGATATGAAGATGAAGGGAAAAAAAAATAAAAAATGGCTAATTTCAGTGTTGATGATGATGATGATCATGTTGATGAAGATGTTGTTGTTGATGATGATGATGATGATGTGTTCAACTGCTCCCTCTTCTCTTTTCTTCTTCTTCTTCTTCTTCTTCTTCTTCTTCTTTCTTCTTCATCTTCATCTTCATATTCAAAATAGCGAGAAAGAAAGAAGAAGAAAATAGTAATAATAATTCAAAACTACATCGTTTTGGATTCGGGGCAAATTCGAACTTGAAAATTTTGAGCTACGTATCAGAATTGTTTGGTGATTGACCCATAAATCTCAAAAGCTGAACCAACTTTACTTTAATGAGCATAGAAGTCCAACTGAATGAGAATTGACACATTTACCCATGTGATTTACTATAGTAGCCATGTTTTAAAAATAAACGTGTGGCTTAGTATTTTTTTTATTTGTTTTGTATTAGCCACTTTTGGAAAATAGACTAAGGGTTATGCTTGAAAAATATACTAGTCATGTTTCACGTTTGAAAAAAATGTACTAAAATTTTTTTTATTTATTCTGCGTTAGTTATATTTAGAAGGGTCACGTTTAGAAAATACTCTAGACATGTTTGAAAAATACTCCAAGAGCTTTATTAATGACGTTGGAAAATATAACATATTACAAAAAAAAAAATTAATAATAATTACAAAAAGAGCCCAATAATCAATAAAAACAAAAACGTCTTAACACAATAATATATAAAAGAAGATTTCATAGATATTTTCAAACGAACAGAATCTATCGATCTACAAAAAATAAATTTATAAAGTGAGATTTTCAAATAACTTTGCCTTGATACTTTATGTTTCTTAACACTGAGATTTGACGGAAGGCATACTGTGCTATTTATGCTGAACCCATAATTTGATGGAAGAATAAAATTGTAATTAATTTTTTATTTTATTTAAAAAATGTGTAAAAGAATGTGATGTGAAATGGATTTATGGAGCTTGTGACTTTTGGATACATGTCTTTTCATAATTTTAACAAATAATTAGAAATTAAAAAAAGAAAAAAAGAAAAATGAACTGCATTTACTTTTATTGATATTTGAAAAAATATAGCAGTGCTATACTTTTGATATAAGTGTGGGTTGGTGTGGGAAGTAGGTTGACTTTTTGACTTTTTAATTTTTTTGATTATTTTAGCTTGGGCTAAAAAGGTTGTTTTGGGAAGGGCTTTTTAGTCTTTTTGGATTTTTTTGTGAGAGAATAGTGTAATGATTATAGGTTAGATGTGATATTTTATTTTTTGTGGCTAAAATAACTTATTTTGTCTTTTGTGGTTAAAATAGTCAAAAAAAAACCTATTTTAGCTCTTCCCAAACGGTGCCTGTATTGACTTCTATTTTAGTGTGAATTATCATAGATAAAATATATTTATTTTTATTGAGATTTGGAAAAAAAAAATCAGTCAACTCTATATTTTTTACATAATTAAATTGACTTTCTTAATGAACTATAGCATATAAGATTTTTAAGAACTAAATTTTTTTGTTCTTAAAAATAAAAATTTTGTTACAAAAAATACCATGAGACCAAATCCGGTCATCATAAGAGTTGGTATTAAAATATGTCAGTCTCGAAAAGTCACAAAAATGAGCTTTAGCTTTAAAATTTTAAAAATGTCATTAATAAATAAATTTTTGTGGACAAAACAATTTCATGCAAAAGAATTTACATTTTTTAGACAAAAACTTTGATCCTAAAATGATAGTAATTCATCATTACATATCTAATTTTGTCGTCAAAAATACAACAATAACCCTTTTGACAAGTAAAGAGACCGAAATTAATACTGTTGACGATGAGTGAACATTGAAATAAATATGGACCATTTACACACAAGTCTTAATTCATGAACTTATATTCTATTAAAACCTAACTAAGATTTTTTAAACTTTTAAGTCCCATTAAATTTTTAATAGTCGAAATTACTCTCAAACAATGATTATTCATCATTTATGATTATCTATGAAGGAACATGGTGATTTGATATTTATTTTGATTTTTAAAACTTTAAAATATCAACTTTCAAATTGAAAAAATTCAAAAAAAAAATCATTAAAATATCAACTTTCAAATTGAAAAAAAAAAAAACAAAAAAACAGATTAGTTTTAAAACTGAAAAAAAATGATAATATTATCAATTTTATTGGATAATTAAATTAAACCAATAAGTAGAAGGGCAAAAACGTTTAATCTCCTTCTCTGTTTTTTTTTTTTTCCTCAGTTTGTAAAACAATCATATGTAACATTACTATGCAAAATTGATAATATTATGAGTTTTAAAAATTGAAAAAAAAAATTGATAATATTCTCAGTTTACTAAATATGACTTATTAGTTCAAAAAATCTTAGATAGGATTCGAGCTACGATAATATTTGTTAATAGGATTTTTAGGTAATTAATTCAATAATAAAGATAAATAAACATTCCAATAGAAAATAGATGATAGCTGAAGAAATTTATGAAATGAACCTTAATACATTTGTTTCATGTATTACTCATATCAACTTTAATAATAGAGTTTTAAATGGAACTCTAGTGCGGTGGAAGAGAGAGAGTGTGTAGAGAGAGATAGAGAGGAGAGTGTGAATCTTACCTTCACGTAAGCACTTTTCACATCATTAAAGTTAGTGATAAAGTGGGCTTGCTCCTTTTCTTCTTCAGAAACTATTTTTGTTGGGCGGTGATTGAGGGCCCGAAAGCCGTGCCCCGAATTGCCCGAAATTTCCATTTCAGGTAAAAAAAAAAAAAAAAAAAAGGAAAAAAGAAAGAAAAAAAGAGAACAGTTTCCAAAACTGGAAATTAGGGGTATTAGGGCCAATTTTTTTAGGGCCACCAATCATTTTCCTATTCTTAATCATATATATATATATATCAAGTAAATATATATATAATAGTATGTAACAAACTCTAACAAACTACTACCCTCCCTAACTGTAACTAGCTCAACTGTCAAGATCTATTAAATATTAATTCTGTAATCTTGGTTGGAATAATGTATCGACTGCACACCTTAGAACCAGTACACACTACACTGTTAACCTGTAACGCTTCGGGGCTAAATCCCACCCACTCACCCATATTTGCTCAATGTTGGATGGTGTTCCATTTCCTTTGAGTTCAAAATGTTGTTACGAATGTTGTTGTTGCAAGCAAATTATTCCGGGATTAAGTTTGGGAGTGAAATTGTGTTTTTCTGAGCTTGCGAGTGATCACAGCCCATGGAGCGATTAATCACTTTATTTGAATTTATTTCGTGCTCCATCTAGTGGTTAGCGATCGCTGAGCGATTGATAATTAATCGCTCCACTAAGCTAAATTTTGTATTTTAATCCAGTAGCTAGTGATCGCTATTCGATTGATCCCTTTCTTTAGTTTGATCGATCCCATTTTAATGTTTTCAATTATTTTTTTCAAATATGTGTTTTCTGTCTTCTCTTCTTCTTTTTCTCTGTTTTCTTTCTCTTCTATTATTATATCATAAAAGCTTGGGTGAGTAAGAGTTGATCCTCAACTCGCTTTTTACGTAGTTGAGCTTGACGAGCGCTACGAGATCATTAGATTTCGTTCGGAGCATTTTCAAAGTTACGGTTTCTTCTCTTCACTCTTTGAGAAAGGATTTCTTTAATCTACTTAGCATGAGGATATATATATGGATATGTGGTAGCTTCTTGCATAAATATTTAGAATTGTGTAGAAATTTTAAAAGTATTATTGTAGAGAGTTAGGATTTGAGCTACCATTCCAATTTTTCATAAATTTGCTTCTAAAGTGTGTTTTTCTAAAAATTCAAAGCATGAGGGTGTTTTAATTTGATTATAAGTCTCAATTTTCTTTAAAAACTCTAAATATGAGAAACTGCTTAATGGTATTAATGTTGTCCTTAGATTTTGAAATTTGAAATGAAAATCCGCAAATTATGAATTATTGCATATATGAGAGATTGATATTGTTGGCAATTGGTGCATAATTGTATTGTTGTAGAAATCACCAATTTAGGGTGAATTGAAACTCGTTTTGATAAATTGAATTGATAAACTGTTGAGATTTAGAAAATCTGTTGATTAACGATGATTTTGTTGAATATCTTTAATGATTGAGAATGCATGAGTTGCTTTGTAATTTAGAAACTCCATTGATTTGAATTGAATAATAACGATGAATCCAGGTACTGTAACAATCCCGATCTATGAGTAGCCTATAACCTATGATTAAGAATGCCAAATAAGTAATTAAGAAGAAATTCTGAATTTATTACATGCGTGTCGCATTATTTGTTTTTATATCTGTTTGCTGTGAAAAGATATGTCTATGTTTCTGCTTCTTAATGCGAATTGAATGCCTTATCGGCATTCGATCTCGAAATTGACTCAATATATGTGTTGTTTAGATTTTTTAGAATTTTATGCTAGGTTCCATTGAAATTCGATTCAGAATCAAATAATTAGAATAAAATAAGGCCAACTACTTAAGCCTAAACTAAGCTTAATTAAGAAAACCTAATCAAGCCTATATAAGGTAACTTGTTGACTTAGGAGCATTAGAGACACTTTCATTTTCTAATCTTTTGACCTCAAATGTGAGAGAGAGAGAGAGAGAGAGAGAGAGAGAGAGAGAGAGAGAGAGAGAGAATTGAGATCAAAGCTTAGAAGGGAAGAATTTCTTAGGAAATTCAAGGTTTTGACTTGGAAATTCAAGCAATTGGACATCTAGAACATAATTAAGCTTATAAGGTAAGAAGTCTAGCCCGTAGTCTTGTAATTTAGTTGGTTACTGCATGAAGTCAAGAGAATGAAGCTATGAGACACATGAATGATCTAAGCAAAGTAGGAAATAAGAGTTAACCATGAATGCATGTGCATTTCATGGAGTTTTGATATTGTTTTCAAAGATTGCTCTCATGCATGTGGTAATTCTAACATGGTTTCAAGAATTCATTACATTTCTCACCATTGGACCTCATTTGATCATGTTTTGAAAACTTGAAGTCAAGACAATACATACGTGTTATATATACATACAATTCAAGTTTGTTTTTGAATAATTCACTTACTTTTGGGCCTTGATTTTGTGTAATGATCATTAATTCTTCATGTTTTGTAAGTTTGCAAGTATTTCTCAAGTTTTGGGCCTAGAGGATGTGTTTTAAGGCTTTGAATTTAAGTTTTGAACTTGTATCAGCAATCTAGACATTCTAGAATTTGCACCATCCGCTCGAGCAGTGGAGTTTGTGCTCTAGTGGAGAATGCGAGCTACCAATACTTTTTGTAGAGTTTGGGGGTTAGCTCAAGCAGCAGAACCTGCGCTTAAGTGGCCACCCTTGACCTTCCGCTCGAGCGACTGAGGTTGCGCTCGAGTGTGAAATGAGAGCTCTCAAAAGTTTTATAGACTTTTGCAGACTGCTCGAGCGTAGAAAGTTGTGCTCCAGCGGGGGCCCTTTTTACTCAGCCTTACGCTCGAGCTAGCATCGAGTGTCTGTCGAGCGAAAAATTCAAGCAACCAATACTTTTGCAGACTTTGCAGACCACTCAAGCGACTGAAGTTACGCTAGAACGGACTGCACTGTTTTTGAAAATTTGACAAAGCGTTTGAAGCACATTTTAGCATCCTTATTGCATCTTAGGCATTCTTAAGTCCTAATTAAAACATAATAATGAGGATAAAGGCTAGAAACACCCTAAGAACAAAATGAAATAAGTTAAGTGTTTTCCGAGCATGTGTTTCAGTGTGTGTCCATTATTTGTTTGTGTACGTCACGAGCCATGAGCTATTTGATCTGTCTGCTTTTGGAGCTAACTATGAGTAATAACTTAGTAAAGGTATGTTCAGTTTTATTTATTTTCTGTATGATGAAATAAGATATGTTTTCTTAAATGGTATGTTCTATATAATGAATGATTGTCCAATTTCTGACAATGTATTCGTGGCATTCTTAGCATCATGTGATATGTGTTAGCTATTACCCGGTATTGGAGGTTCCATCATGGAACTTAATATGTCTGCAATCCATTACCCGTACAGGAGGCTCCATCATGGAGCTCAGAATATCTGTTATCTGTTACCCAAATCCGGAGGTTCCTTTATGGAATTGGTTACTTATAACCACCATCTATTCTGTATCTACTCTGTATCTGTTATGTATCTATTTTGTTAGTTCTAATCGATGTACCACATATGATTAAACATGAGACCTAATTTCTGTATATGATTTGAACAAGAATTTGAACATAAATCTACTTTCCAAATCTAATATGGGACATCATTTAATTTAACCCATTTATTTCGCTATTATTCAGTAGGCTCTCGTTTACTCTAGTATTTATGTATGTAGGTGATCAGACGCGTGACCGAGTTCAATGATGATTGCCTAGAATTCTGTTTTGTCGGCTAACTTTGGTGCCTCTCAAGGAGTTTTCGAAAAAAGTCAAGTGGTCATGTTTTTTGAGCGAAGTTTAAGACCTTGTTTTCATTTCGTCAATTGCGAACAAGTTTCTGTTTATCTATGTATTGGGCTAAGTCCCCTTTTGACTTTATCTGTAAGTTTGTGTGATGTAAGGCTAATGTATATATATGACGTCACACGTATGTATATAAAGTTTTAAAATTCTATCCCATGTATGTCTGTACGGCTCAATAGACCATGTATGTTTTATATATCTACTTTGGCAGCCCCTTATTATGTGTTAATTTGTTCAGAGGCCTTTGGTAATCCAAAGATTACTGGCCGGTAAGGCACTAAGCTTATAGGGGCAGGTTTGGGTCGCGACAGTTAGTGTATAAAACAATATGGAATTTTCTTTGTATTGAACAATAATCTCTTCTGATTTACATATTGTATATTCAGACAATGAATATAGGATGTATGTAATGAACATACATCGTGTACTGCTTATATATAGAGAGAGAGAGGATGACTTTTGGTTGCTATCTATTCTTATTTTTATATTATATTTTGGGAATATTTTCTTGGGTTTGGATCCTGAATCTAGGGCATGACATAATCATTGGATCTTGAGATTACTGTGAAGATTGATGTGATTGTTGTATAGTCTTGTTATCCCCCTGAAAAACGAATGAGAAGAAGACAAATTTGAGTTTTCTTGAAGATATTTGAAGCGAGAGACAGAGAGAGACCTAGTAAGGATGTCTACAATTTGAGTAGATGAGGCAATATGATGCATAATGATTTGCTTCGCTACAACCTTCTCTTGAATAAAATGATAATCAATAGGAATGTGATTGGATCAAGCATAGTAAACTAGATTGAAGGCTAAAGATACGGTATAAATGTTATCCTGGAGAAAAGGGAAAATGGACAAATTAGTGAGCATCATTTGAAGCCAGCTAACTTTTGCATTAGCTTGAGTTACAGATTTGTATTCAGTTTCAAAAGAAAATCTAGAGTTTGTTTGTTGTTTCTTAGAAGACCCATAAATCAAGTTAGGACCAAGATAAACACAATAACTTGACATAGAACTGTGATCAACATAGTTAGTTGCTCAATCAGAGTAAAAAAAAGCATGCAAATCAAAGGACCTCGATGAAAATGAGAAGCCATGAAACAAAGTGCGCTTTACATATCTGACTATGCGCTTGACAAAAGAAAAATCAACAAAGTAGGTTAATCTATCTTTTAACCAATAGTATTAATAACATAAGATAGATCAAGACAACTAGTAATTTTTAAATATAGTAAGGTACCAACTATACTCTTGTAAAGAGAACAATTTGAGAGGGAAGCTAAATCAATAGTAGAGGTAGAAACCTTTATAATGACTGGAGAAGCATATGGTTTGCATTCAGTCATACTAGTTTTAGATATAATTACTAGAGCACACTTAAATTGGGATACACAAATAGGATTCACCAGAAAACTTGACTATGATGCCCCAATAAGGAGAATGTCATCAACACAACTAAGTAAAATGGTAATAGTAGAATTAATTAGGTAGACAAAGATGGAGGAATCACAATGATTGGATTTGAAAACAAAAGAGAGAAGAAAATAAGGAAATGTTGAAAACCAAGCTCAGGGAGCATGTTTGAGACTATGGAGTGCTTTCTATAGTTTGCAAACATGATGAGGTTTAAAAGCATCAACAAAACCTTGGGCTTGAGTCATATACACCTTTTTATTTAGTTTCCTATGGAGAATTACATTTGAGATACCTAGTTGCTTTAACAGACAATTATAGTGTAAGGCCATACATGACAAAATGCGAATGGTTGGTTGTTTAGCAACATGACTAAAGATGTCTTAAAAAACAACCCTATCTTCTTGAAGATAGCCTTTAACCACAAGCATGACTTTATATCTAGCAACAGACCCATCAAAGTTCCTTGTAGTCTTATTTACCCATTACATCGAATGGCAAGCTTGTAAGAGTTAGGATTAGTCCACTCATGCGATAAAGGTGGGTCCCATTAATTATTACGTTGGTTTATACATGTATTTGGGCTAGGATAGTAGAGTTCGAAATCTAATGGAAAAACTAATATGCATTGGATTTGGTTAGCTAATTGTATGAAATTAGGATTCTTATGGGTAGACTATTATAAATAGTCATGTAGACTATAAGGTTTCATTGAGAGAGATTGAGGTGAGGGAAAAAATAGAGATGTAAGGGTGTGTAACACGTCCCGCGAGGGGCCCCGCTACAGTTCGGACTCGATTTGTGTCACGGTTCTAAATCTGAACCAAAGAGTCCAAATCTGGCAAATCGTTTTGAGAAACAGATTTTAAGAAAAGAGTGCCAAACATGGACTGCTTTGCCAGATACAGAGTCGCCACCTAAATATTTTTTTATGGGGGGAATTTAGGAAACCCTGACTCGGTGCCAAAGGCCACATGTCCGTCATCTCCAAAGTTGCCTCGGCTCGGGAACTTGGGTACGATTGGGGAAGGTCAGCTATGAGCACCCCCTCTTGCCCGATCCGAAGATCGGCCTCTACTAACCGTGATATCCGTTTTTGAAAACTTTATGTATTCTTATTCCAATTGTTAGCCTAGAATTACTATGTTATGCGCACAGCAAACAAGTATAGACTAGATTGCCTAATTTGGAAACAAACATTGCATATCCGTTTGTTTTGAAAAGCGCTTTGGGATTTGCTACTCGCAAGTAGGCTAAAGCACGGATTTCAATGAGTTTTTCCAACTCGAACAATCCAACCTTCACCCACAGGCATTCAAACAGTTTACATATAAGCACCTAGCCGCATGACAAACATATTGTCATGGCAACACTCACACGCATGCGTTATGCTAAAGCATAAATACTTACATCGTACTCCGTGCCAAAACAATAAACTAGTTAGCAAACATGCGTGATCCTAGTTCATGTCAAATTGACTAATGCAATACATGCAAGATGTAATTAGAGTAGGCTCGGCTAACCTAAACATGGCATGTGAAATGCAATCAATTGATGCACGTATTCAATTTGGAATCGAAATTGATTTTAGTGTTTTGGTGTTGGATTCAAGCCAAGGAAGGCCATTGGAGCATCATTGTTGAAGAGGT
>NW_021026861.1:1328409-1394727 GCF_004153795.1 Camellia sinensis
GATACTAAACGGTCGAGTTCGGAGATCCTGAGGCAAGGCGCGTAGCCGAGGCCTCCGGGAACTCCAAACGAACACAAACATGGATGATCACCGAGTGTTCAAACGGTGATGTCCAAGTCTTGAGGACGGTCAAAAATAGGGTGTCTACAGGGTGTAGACACCCCATTTTTGACCGCCGTTAAGACTTGGGTGTCACTGATTGATCACCCAATGATGAATGCACTCTCTCTCTTTCTCTCTCTCTCTCTCTTGCAACTGTAGACACCCCATTTTTGACCACCTTAAGAATTGGGCGCCACCGATTGATCACCCAATGATGAATACACACACTTGTTAAACGCTCGATTTCCTCAGTACAAAGCCTCGGATTTGAGCTTCAGAAACCTACAAACCTTGCATCATTTTTAGACCAAAATAGCAAATTTTCAAGCTTGACTACCCAGGGGCCTGCAGACCCACTAGTGGCCAGCCGACCACTTATTAGTGTACGACTGTCCCCTTTAGTGACCTGCCGGCCACTTGTGTCAAAAAACTAGATCTTTTTGCCAACTGTGCCAACTGCCTCCACATGTGCATGCATTGCACCAACAATGTCTATATGGATATTTCCGAGATAGTCTCATATATTTTTATATATAGATGACTCCCTCTTATAAAATGAGGTTAGAAAAATTAGAGAAGGAAAATTTCCAAAAATATCTCTCTCTCTCTCTCTCTCTCTCTCTATCATGCAACCTACAAACTCTCTCTCTACACTTCTTATACCTAATTTCTAAGGTTCCTTGTTGAGGTTCTCAGGCTTGAATTTTAGCTCCTGAGGGTGTGGAATTTGGTGGTTTATAACAAAAAGGGTTGTCCCTCTTCAAGAGGTATAACTCTAAGCTTTTTTCCCCTATTTGTTTCCATAATTTATTGTTGTTTTTGGGATGTTTTTTTTACCTATTTTATGGGCTGAAACTTGTGATTTAAGGCCATTAAAGGTAAAGGAGTTGGCCACCTTTCTTTGAACCTTGCTTCCTAGGCTTTTACCCTTGTGTTTTCCACCTTTTTCCCACCTTTTTTTGAGCTTTTTACCACTGAGTTTCAAAGATTTTCAAAGGCTAAAAATGATGCTTTGAAGTCCCAAAAATGGAGCGGTTAGCCTCCCCTTATTGTGCTTGTTTACTAGCTTAATTTCCTCAATATTGTGGTTAACTTTTTCAAGCTTTTCCATGTGAATTTCAGTTATATTTTTGACCGTTTTAGGTTGTTTATTTCATTTGTGCCTTGTATCGCATACTTGTAGTGTAATGGTCCTTATAGGTTTGGTGTTTTGGCTATAGGCACCAACCTATTTGAGTTGATAGCATTTATTTCAAGCTTTTCATACTTGTGTTCACCTCTAATTACTTCTGCACCCTCTCTCATTTGTTGGCTTTTTCTTTTTGTTTTGGGAGTTGCTCCAAAATGGGTGTTGTTTAAGCTTGAGAGGTGACCTTGTGCTTAATGGTTTAATCTCTTTGGAGGTTTATTACCGATGGCATGATCTCCCTCTCATGCCTAAAACAATCCTTGGTTTGACATTTCTCTCCATTAGTGGACTTAATCTTCGTTTTGGACAAAATGGACTAATGAATGGAAGGGTAATTAAATGAAGTAATAAAATTGGGGCTTAAAAGAAGTAGCAAGATAATAAAATCAACTTTCGGTTTAATCAAACGTTAATTGAACCCATGGAATCTTGAGTCATTTCATACTTGTTAGTAATGAAAATGGTTTAAGTTTCCGAGGTCAACCACTTCCCTTGATCAATGCCATAATAGGGAGAGGTTTTTGTGGGTCTTTAGCTTCATTTATTGAAATTATATCCCTTGATTCATAAGCCATCACACAATGAATTCGCGTCGATTAATGGTTTACAGATCAAGCCTACCCATCATTTGATCTGTCTAATGATAATGAGAGGCATGATGGACAAACATCCCCTGAGAAAGCTTTGTTTGTGTTCTATTTGGTTTTCTGTTCCAGCAAGAGAACCCCAAAATTAGTGGTTGGCCTGCCACTTATACTGTATGGCCTTCCACCACTTCTGGCTGGCCGGCCATCTTTTTTAGCCAGGCAGTACCATTTTTCTTACAAAACAGAGCAAATGTTGAGGTGAAAGCAGTGCAATTTTCTGACCACAAAATAAAATCCTTTTGACAGCAAAACAGAGGCATTCTCTGGGGAGAAAATCATGTGCACGCATAAGCCATTCCCTCATTTCTCGGGGCCCATTAACTTGGTGTTGTAATTAATTAGATTACTTAATTAATCTTGTGTTGTAATTATTTAATTAGCTAGAATAGTTAGTTAAATTCGGTGTTGTAATAATTCATTAGCTAGCTGGCTAATTCATTTATTCGGACCCTCCTACGCAAGGGCAAACTTGTAATAATGTGCATGTCTTCTAACCCCACATATTTCTCTTTTTTATTTACTCATTTACGATGGATAGTATAGAACATCATGTTTCTTTTAGCATTTTTCATGATTTACATCCATTTGTTCTTGCATGCATAAAGTTCAGTTCATCATTCTAAATGGCATTGTCATTTATTACTTCCTTGAAATACGTGCATTATTGTATGCTATCAAAGTGATTCACATGACATATTAGACAACCGAACCTCTTAGTTGCACTCTTGTATGTGTTACATTAGCCATCTTGTATTATTAGGATTATGCATTTCTTCTAACTCTTTTGTTTCTTTTGGCTTGCTTTGGAGTACGAGATGAGCACTTACTGCTTTAGCATATCGCATGTGTGTGATTGTTGCCATGACAAGCATATTTTTCATGAGGCTAAGTGCTTACGTGATATACCTGTTTGAATGCCTATGGATGAAGGCTAATTGCTTAAGTTGAGATAATTTGAGTAATGTACATATGAGATCACTTTTTCAAGTGGTATATATTCGAAACAATTTTCAAACAAACATGAAATCAAAGTGTTCCAACTTTTGCAAATTAGTCTATACTTGTGTGCATCATATAGTAAGTTTGCCTCATAAATTGGAACAAGAGGATATAATGTAAATAAGAATCACATCATGATTAGTAAAGGCCGGTCTTTGAGTGGGCGAGTGGGGTGCTCAATTCATGGCTGTCCCCTCTCATACTTAAGTTCTCGAGCCGCGACAGTTTGGTGATGACAGATAAGTGGCCTTTGGGCACGAGTCTCTGGTTTCCTAAATTTCTCAAAAACATTTAGGTGGCGACTCTGTAATCTGGCAACGCAGTCTATTTTTGGCATTTTGATTTAAAATCAATTTCCAAAAAGATTTTTCGAATTTTGACTCATTTGTGTTTATATATTTCATATTGCACTTGTAAAATCAGATTCAGAACCACGGGAGTCTAAACTGTAAGGCTATCGTATCCGAAAGGAACGCGAAAAGAAAACTACAAAGGAACGCGAAAAGCAAACTACAAAGGGCACCGGAATGAGAAAGGGCTCAACTACCTTTGAGCATAAAGTTCGGGTAATGGTGTGGGTTTTGAGTATTTTAGTTATCTCACATTTAATCTCTATTTTATTCCTAGTAGAAGCTCTCTCTCCTGTGGATGTAGGCAACTTGGGTTGAATCACGTAAATATGTGTGCCATTGTTTTTCTATTTGGTGTGTGTATGAGTGTTCTTCTGTTTGCGTTGGTGGCATGTGATACAAATCCCAACAAGTGGTATCAAAGTTAAAAGTTATCGATCCTAGGCGCGATTGGCATAGGATGTAGTCACTGTACAAGAAAAACTCGTACCAAGATGAAGACAATGGGTTGTTGAATGTACATAGAAGGAAGCTTCAGACATAGAATTTGAGACAAAGGTCGCGACAAGGTGTACACCAAGGGAGGATGTGAGTCTCTATCTATAATAGGCTTTGGTTCTTGGCAGTGAAAACACCTCAAAAGGGTGTGGCGGTTCTCATGGGCTTGAGTATAAGGACAGAAGAAGCTACAAAGGACACGTTTGAGCACTATTGTGTGAGATGCAAATAACGTCGACAATCAGGTGGTGTAACATCTTCTAGGTGAAGGTGGAGTGTGTCACACAAACTAAGATATCCAGGTTAAAGGATGCACATAACATTACCCCACATGGGTGGAGGGGGTGTTAGGATTAGTCCAGCCATATGATAAAGGCGTGACCCATTAATTATTAGGTTAGTTTATACATGTATTTGGGTTAGGGTAGTAGAATTCAGAATCTACTAGGAAACCTAATATATTGGTTACCTAATTATATGGAATTAGGATTCTCATGGATAGACTATTATAAATAGTCATGTGGATTATAGAGTTTCTTTGAGAAAGATTGAGAGATTGAAGTAAGGGAAATAATAGAGATATAAGGGATGAGAGAAAAACTACCAAGGGCATCAGGTTGGTGTGGGTTTTGAGTATTTTGATTCTCTCATATGTATTTTCTATTTTATTCATAGTGGAAGCTCTCTCTCCTGTGGAGGTAGGCAATTTGGGCCGAACCACGTAAATCTATGTGTGATTTTTTTCCCCTCTTTGGCTTGTATCCTACAACTGTTGCTCACACTATTTACTCGTGACTCACTACAACAGAAAAGGTCTATAGTGACAAAAACGCATGATGAAAAAATATTTCGTCTCCAAATATACATGTTTTAGTGATGAAAATAAGATCTTGTCACCAATTGTACTACTTTTAGAGATGAAAACAAATTTTCGTCACCAAATGCTTAAAATAAATAAAATAATAGGTGACAAAAAAAAATTTCATCTTTAAAATTTATTTTTCGTCGCAAAACAAATTCCCGCCCTTGGAAATTTTGGTGGAAAATTTGGGCGCCATATTAGAGACGAAAAGTTTCATCACCACTGTAAAAATTTTCAAAGACAAATATAATTTCGTTACCTATAATTTAAGGGGACAAAACGATGTCGTTTTGTCTTCCCAAATCACTCTTCTCTCTCGTGCTCTTTCTCTTACTCTCTCACCTAGTCTCGTCTCCCTCTCTAGTCATAACTCATGAAACCCTCTTACTGATCTCTTCCTTGCCCTCTCACATGCACACGAGCACTACCGAAAACCCTCTCTCTCTGTTCAAATTGCACCACTGGAAGCCCTCTTCTGTGTTCATTTTGCTTCACTGATATAGCACCACCAAAAGCCCTCTTCTTTGTGAATTTTGCACCAGATATCTTCTTTTCTATATGTGTGTGTGTGTGTGTGTACACTCATCGTGAATAAAGATTTGTATGCGATTTCCCTTATTTTTTTATGATTTCCAATTGGGTAAATTGTTGATTGCGATTTGTTCCTACTTTGTTTTAAGGTTGTGGTATGCTGGTCTGTTCTGATTTGAGGTTGTGGTTTGATTGAGTAGCTGCTGTGAGGTTAGGTGGCTATCTCTGTTGTTACTGGTGTTGCTTCATTTTATTATTGTGAGGTTGTATATTTGAAGGTTTTTTTTCCAATGATGTGGTTTAGCGTTTGCGAATACAGATCATCATGAATGTTTCACATTCAACCATCTAAAGTGATAAAATTTTTACATTGATGGGTTGGTGAGTGCATAGAATTGGTGGGTTTGTTTGTTTGTTTTTTTGTTTTGTTTTGTTTTTTTTTTTACATTAATGTTTTGCTTTTTGGCATGAGGATTTGTTTTTGTTACATAGGATTGTCTGACTAGAAACCCTCTACATAGGATTGTCAAAAACCATGAATTCTTCCTGTTGTCTCTATCGGAGTTTAAGCAAACATATGGGCTCACAACTTTTCAGTCTATGGATTGTTTTGAACTGAAATGCTACTCTTAGCTATTTAGATAGTATATTGGGGAGAGTGGCTTATTCTGTTGTAAATATCGAGAATTTGAAAGTTTTTTTTTTCTTCTTTAGTTCCTTTTGTTCATGATAGATCCACCATAGGTGTTGTCTAAATACATGCAAATCCACTTTTCTTCTGGACAGGGATCTTCTTTGTATGTGGTTGAATGAGCAGTGGGAACATTGACATGATTATCTTTCTTGGTAAGGTCCAATTCAACCTTTACTTGATTTTGATGCGTAAATTTGCAATTTTTGTCTTGCCCAATTGTTAAAATGAGAGAAAGATCCTTGACACGTATATAAACAGTACCTGTTTGCCAATTTCTGGATTGTTAAACTTGCAATTTATTGATTGTCTACAATGGGAAAAGTTGTCTACTGCTTTGAGTTTAGTGATTATACCTATCACTTCAAGTTTTGCGCAATTTTTTTGTTTTGTTTTGTTTTGTAGGCTATTATGCAATGCCCACACAACGGGCATAGGTATACTTTGGACTGGTCTGCCTATGGTGACCTTTCTCCTTGAGAAAATGATAGCTAGAGTTGCTGGTTTACTTTGTTTGCCCACTAGAGTTGGGGAGGAGATTATTATCAACAGGTAGGTATTTTGAAAGCATTGAAAAATATGAATTGTTGCTCAACTGGCTTAGAATGTAAATGTAAAGTTGTTATGATCACTTATAGTTTAACAATGGGTCACATGGTAGTGTGAGCCCTTCCTGCCCGAGCATTAGAGTTTGGGCCATCTCCCTCTATCTCTGGTGGTGATGGATCTACCTGTTAAACAAATTGTGTTTGTTGACTTGGTTTGGTTTGCTACTGATTGCTAACTTCTTGTTTTTGGTATATAATGAAGTATGAGAGAGTATGAAGAGAAGGAAGTATCTTTGGCACTAATTGCTTAGTTTTAGGATCTTACCGACAAACTTAAAGCGGTTTGTTTGACTTGCCCTCTATTTGATACGACACATTGGGTGAGTTAACAAATATTTTGTAACTGGTTTATGAGTTTTAAGCATTTGGTACTTTTTTTTTTGTGTGCTGGGCTATGGAGGATACAAATTTGTGCAGTGACATCCTTCAACTATTTACTTATTACTCTCATCGTTAGCTCATACATTAGGAGTATCCTAAATGTCATCTTGCCTACGGTTTGCTCATCATTTGCTCGTACTGATCTCCTACTATATCCAAAGTGTATTCAAATTTGTGAGCAGTTATAACATTGTGTTGTATCCGGGTGAAGAATCTTGAGAGAGCATATTTCAAGATGTGGAATTTGTATTGCTCTGGCCAACATCCGCAGCCCTTTAAAGTGAAGGAGAATGATTCAGAATTTCCATATGATAGATAAAAAAAGTAAGAGAGTAAAATAAGAGAGGATAGTTGTCTACCTCTATTGGATCTTTGTTGATGTAGATGATTGAACTCTTGCAAAGAAGCACACGTATGAAATATATTAGATGATAGTTCTCTCTCTCTCTCTCTCTCTCTCTTTGTGCATATGCACGCTGCGTGGAAATTTTTTTAGTTCCAAAACGGCACTCAATAGTTATTGGTTATGTCTTCAACATTTGGACACGTTTTTATTTTTAGATTCTTTTAGGTTCCCTTGGATTGAAGATTTTGTTGAAAACATGATATCACTGAACTTTTAAATGTGGTGTTTATGCATGAAGTTAAGGTGTAGTTTTGCTTTGATCTTTTTTTTTTTTTTTTTCCATCAGTTCTCTTAGAAGCTAAATGAGGTTAAATAGATTTAAGAGATCTAGAAATTTTATGAAGCTTACTGTAGATTCTACATTCTTTTGGTAAATTACATATGGTACAGTACTTAAGTTGATGCATGAGAAGACAAAGGTCCGACTGCGTTCACATGAGGTTCCATATGGATATGGAAACGGGTAGGAGTCGGTTACAGGTTTTCCGGTTGTTGATGATTCAAATAGCTACTGGGTACTTAGGGAATCGGCTCTAGCATTGCCAAGTGTCTCGGCTTCGCAAATAGGTTTGTTTGTTTGTTTGTTTTTTTTTTTTGTTTCTGTCCCAATCCTTTTAGCCTTCTTGTTTAAGCTATAAAAACCTCAATTCATCTGGGTTTATTGATTGTTTCTGAAATTTATCTAGGTTTTGATTGTTCTATAGAAAAATGTAAATGAGGCAGTGGAGAAGCTTAATCAAGAGGAATTGACGTGTTTGGAGTGGTTTGTCAGGTGTCTATAGCTTAATAAAGGAAGAATCTGGTGTTTGGAGTGGTTTGTCAGGTGTCTATAGCTTAATAAAGGAAGAATCTGGTAGAAAGACTGTTCAGGTGAGCAAACCCATCTTATTTGTTATCTTCTAAGAGTAGCTAAACAAAGGGGAAAGTGAAAGCCTAGGCTTTGATTTTTCTTGAGTATTTGTATTTTTATCTTTATAACTCCGCCAGGGTTGTTAACAACTCCGCCGGTCCCAAGCTCGGGTTAAGGAGGAGGGTTGTGTGTTAGGTAACCGACAGCCAACACGTAAAAAAGCCGCTCGGATCCCTTATGAAAATGAATCCTACTTTGAATCGTTTAAATGCTAGGTCGTTCCCATCAAGTGACGCGTTGCGCCTACCTCCGGGTGTTTCGAAAAGTGAGCAAGGGGCGACGCATCGACGCTTGGGTGCGGTGAAAAATGGGCAAAGGTTTCCACGTTTTTATGGACGAGCGCGGGTAAAGAAGCTAGTCCAAGACTATTGGTTTAGGGTAGCCACTTGGAACATAGGAACCTTAACTGGTAAGACGATGGAATTGGTAGATGTTATGATTAGGAGGAGAGTTAGTATAGCTTGCATACAAGAAACTAAGTGGACGGGAGAGAAAGCTAGGGAAATTGAGGATACAGGTTTTAAACTATATTATAGTGGTAAGGATAGACGCAGGAATGGGGTAGGAATTATAATTACCAAGGGTCTTGCGAAAAGTGTAGTGGCGGTCACTAGGAAAGGAGATAGGATTATGCTAGTTAAACTAGTTATTGGAGGGAATATAGTGAACATTATTAGCGCATACGCCCCTCAAGTAGGGTTAGATGATCAGACTAAGAGGGATTTTTGGGAGCAAATGGATGAGATCTTACAGGAGATACCCGTAGGAGAGAACCTGGTTATAGGTGGAGATTTTAATGGCCATGTGGGCATAGATAAAGTAGGTTATGAAAGGGTGCATGGTGGATACGGTTTTGGTGACAGAAATGAGGCGGGTGAGAGAATCTTAGATTTTGCGTTGGCTTCTGACCTGGTGGTGGCCAATACTATGTATAAGAAGAGGGAGGAGCATTTGATAACCATTAAGAGTGGATTAGTTAAGAGAAATTAGGTATATGGTAGTTACCAAAGAACAAAGCCTCTTTTTTCTTTTTTTTTTAATAATCAAGAATAAATTCTAAACCTGCCTAAAATGCAATGATTGTAAGGTGATTCCTGGAGAGAGTCTGGTCTCTCAACATAGGATTTTGGTAGTAGATTTATGTTTTAGAGGGCAATACCAAGCTAAGAAGGATGGTGAGCGTCGTAGGACGAGATGGTAGAACCTAAAAGGGGATAAACTATAAATATTTAAGAATCGAATGGATAAGGAAGGTACTTGGGACTTAGAAGGTGATGCTAACGCTATGTGGAACTTTATGGCCAATTGTATGAGGAGAATCTCAAGAGAAGCGCTTGGAGAGTCGAAAGGAACGGGACCCAGCTCTAGGGAAACTTGGTGGTGGAGGGAAGAGGTTCAAGCGGTAGTTAAGGCAAAAAAAGAGTGCTTTAAAAAGTGGCAAAAGGATAGAATTGAGAAAAACCTTAAGAGCTATAGATTAGCTAATAAGGAGGTCAAGAAAGTAGTGAGAGAGACCTAGTTGAAAGTATATGATGACCTATACACTAGACTAGATAGTAAGGAGGGAGAGAAGAGGGTATACAAACTTGTTAAGATACGGGAGAGAAAAACAAGAGATTTTAATCAAGTAAAGTGTATTAAGAGTGAGGATTCTAAGGTATTGGTGAAGGATGATGAGATTAAGGAAAGATGGAAGAATTATTTTGAGAAACTATTAAATGAGGAACATGGAGGTACGACAATAAGGGAAGAAATAGCCAGTAATACGATAAACCAAGACTATAGGTTCTATCGCAGGATTAGGAACTTTGAAGTGGAAATTGCACTTAAGAAGATGAAATCAAATAAGGCTTTAGGACCCGATGATATCCCTATTGAAGCTTGGAAGTGTTTGGGTAAAAAGGGAGTTGGTTGGTTGACTAGGTTGTTTAGCAAAATTTTGTTGACTAGGAACATACCAGATGAGTGGAGGAAGAGTATTTTAGTGCCAATCTATAAGAATATAGGTGATGTCCAGAATTGTAACAACTATAGAGGAATCAAGATAATGTGTCATATAATGAAAGTGTGGGAGAGGGTGATGGAACGTCGATTGCGAGATATAACAGAGGTGTCAGAGAATCAATTTGGGTTTATTCCTGGTAGGTCAACAATGGAAGCGATCTATCTTTTGAGGAGAGTAATAGAAAAGTATAAAGAAAAGAAAAAAGACATTCATATGGTGTTTATCGACCTTGAGAAAGCATATGACAGAGTGCCCGGGATATAATATGGTGGGTGTTAGAGAAGAAAGGGGTGACAAAAGGTTACATTAACGTGATTAGGGACATGTATGAAGGGGTGGTAACCACTATTAGATTGCCAGCTGGAGAGACAAATGAATTTCCTATCACTGTAGGGTTACACCAAGGATCTACCTTAAGTCCTTATCTTTTTGCGTTACTTATGGACGAGTTGACGATAAATATTCACGATGACGTGTCATAGTGCATGCTTTTTGCAGACGATATTGTGCTAGTGGATGAGACTAGAGAAGGAGTTAACACAAAGTTAGAGATTTGGAGAAAAGCACTTGAATCTAAAGGATTCCAAATAAGCAGAACTAAGACAGAATACATGGAGTGTAAATTTAGTAACAGTAACAATGAAAGCAGAGGAGAAGTGAAGATTGAGAACCAAGAATTGCCTAAGAGTGAACATTTTAGTTATTTAGGATCGATTATCACAACAGCGGGAGAGATTGATGCAGATGTGACCCATAGGATTAAGGCAGGATGGTGTAAGTGGAGAAGTGCATCTGGGGTATTGTGCGATAAACGAATACCCACTAGACTAAAAGGTAAGTTTTATAGAACGGCTATTAGACCAGCTATGTTGTATGAGACGGAGTGTTGGGCAACCAAGAAACAACATGTAGATAAGATGAGTGTGGCTGAGATGAGGATGCTAAGGTGGATGTGTGGTAAGACTAGACAAGACAGGATTAGGAATGAGAGTATTCGGGAATGGGTAGGAGTAGCACCGATAGAAGATAAGTTGAGACAGAATCGTTTGAGATGGTCTGGTCATATTCAACGGAGACCAATAGAGGCAGTAGTGAAGAGATGCGATGCTGTAACGGTAGATGGAAGTGTTAGGGGACGGGGTCGGCCTAGATTAACGTTAACTAGCGTTTTAAATAAAGATATGAATCTACTTAATTTGACTAATGAAATGGACTTTGATAGGGCCGCGTGAAGAAGAAGGATTCATGTAGCCGACCCCATTTGATGGGTCTTAAGGCTTGGTTTGGTTTCGTTTGGTTATTTGTATTTCTATCCTTCTCCCATCATGGATAGAGGTGTCTTCATTTGGGTCTAGCTGCTATATTTCTAGCAAGTTTGTTACTCTAACTTTTTGGATATATGTTGTTTCAATAATCTTTAATGTCCAGCAAGTTTGTTACTCAATAATATTGGCAGCAGGTTTGTCCAATTTAATTGCTTTATTGATGTTTATATTATTAATTCTTACAGTTTGTGCTTGAAACATTGTGTTTGCTTAATAGGCTCACATTAAGTAGCTTGATGACTTCCTTAGGACATTTCATATCCAAACATTGTGGTAAGTATTTGATTTGTATTCTTACTGAAGCAATGATTGATCATTGTTATTCTGTAATTATTTCTTTGGTTGGTTATCTAACTTGACTACACAAATTTAGGAATTATCATCCATCATGCTTCCTATTGAGTTGAAAACTCAAATGAATTTATATGTACAATTTTTTATTTTTATTTTTTTTCTTACAATTATCATTATTGGGTTTATTAAAATCATATTGGGGTGGGTGGAGTAGGGGGAGCAAGAAAGAATGAATGTTTTAAGAAATCAACTATAATATATGCTTTCCTCCCCTCCCCCCCCCCTTATTTTATGTCAGTTAAATCTATACCACATTTCATTTCATTTTTCTATTTCAACGAACAGGCTCTTAACAGAATTATAGAATTCATGAGTTAATTTTTTAAGTTCATTGATTTTGAAATTCTTGACGTAATTGGTTTGAATTTGTATAGTATCATATTGTTCAAGTTTTAATTAATCTCATTCGCTGAAGTCTTTGTATTTTCTTAGAATTCTCTTATTGGTTGTTAAGAGTTTCATCGATCCAGGTTAGTTTAACTGGATATCTTTATGTATTCAAATTCAAATTGTTAGTCAGCAAATTTGATATTTTAAATTGAACTGGGTCATAATTTATAGCTGAAAATGGGTTAGAGAGAGATGAAAATTGATAAACCATTATGAGATATAGGGAGGTTAGTTTCTAATTGCTAAACCAATTGGCGAAAATTGATGAAAATTGTTGAACCATTTGGTGAGATGACTTGCTTTTTAGAGAAAGAAATATAGAGATAGAGCTTCAATTTTATGTCATTTAATTTGTATATAAATGTTTACTCAGTTTGTTATCCTATTATACAAAATAATATGCCATGTATAAAACACAAAACAATATACATACTATCAACCATGCTTCCATATGAATTTAATTTAATATTCACTCAGTTTGTTATCCTTTCTATTATTGTGCTTTTCTTAATGTGGACACTGATACATGTTTAGGAATGTAGGATTAGGTGTAATATGAGTTTCGCCACGGACTACGAGATTTGTCATGTCATCAAACAATAAGAAATTTGTTTACCATATTTGTCATGCCCATCAGTTTAGGCATGGACTATCCTATTTGTTCCTGCATGTGGGACAATTTTTTCCCCTTGTATGTGAATAAGTGGATATTGACCCAAGGTCACAACAAGATGGACGATTTGATGCTCATGGATTTTCTTTGTTATATTCCATTTTTTTTATTGGTTTAAATGCATTCGTGATTTCTAAAGAAGGGGCAAATTTTGCCCTTGAATTAACATGTATTTTCATTTTTCAGGTCATAAATTATTTGGAGAGATGAAAAATAAGATCAATTGTGGCAGGGGTAAGAAGATTCCCCATAAAGTATTGCGGTTTGAAAACTAAGTAGAAAAATGCACTTTTTCAAGATTTAGGCTTGAAAATAGGACATCGGGGGCCAAAATCGTGAAACACCCATGAGAAGGCTACATGAACACCTCGAGAAGGACCAATGTAACTTGTGGAAACTAACAGAAGTAGCATGGGACTCCCAGTTTGAAAACTAAGTAGAAAAAATGAACTTTTCCAACACTTAGGCTTGAAAATAGGACATTGGGGACCAAAATCGTGAAACACCCACAAGAAGGCCATGAGAACACCTGAATACCTCAGAAGGGACCAATGTAACTTGTGAAAATTACGAAACTAGCACTGGATTCCCGGTTTGAAAACTAAGTAAAAAAATGCACTTTTCCAACACTTTGACTTGAAAATAGTCCATTGAGGGGACAAAATCGTAAAACAGCCATGAGAAGGCCTGAGGAACACCTCAAACACCTCGAGAGGGACCAATGTATGTTGTGAAAACTTACAGAACTAGCACGGGACTCCCGGTTTGCAAATTAAGTAGAAGAACACACTTTTCCAACACTTAGGCTTGAAAATATGCTATCGGGCTACAAAATTGTGAAACAACCACGAGAAGGCCCGGGGAGCACCCCGAACACCTCTGGAGGGACCAATGTAAGTTTTGAAAACTTACGGAACTAGCACAGGACTCCCTATTTGAAAACTAAGTAGAAAGATGTACTTTTCCCACACTTAGGCTTGACAATAAGCCATCAGAGGCCAAAATTGGGAAACAGTCACGAGAAGGCCCGGGGAACACCCCAAACACCTAGGGACAGACCAACGTAAGTTGTGAAAACTTATGGAACTAGCACTGGACTTCCGGTCTGAAAACTAAGTCGAAAATGCACTTTTTCCAACACTTAGGCTTGAAAATAGGCCATTGGGGGCCAAATCGTGAAATAGCCATGAGAAGGCTCGAGAAACACCCCGAACACCTGCAGAGCGACCAATGTAAGTTGTGAAAACTTATTGAACTAGCACGGGACTCCTGGTTAGAAAACTAAGTTGAAAAATGCACTTTTCGAAAAATGTTAACTTGTATATTTTATTGATAAGATAGTAATTGTCTTCCTTTTTTTTTTTGGTTGCAGATTGGAGAATAGAGATGGACGTGTTTGGTAATTTGGAGAGCAGGAGCTTGCTCCTTTTGTGTTTTTGTTAATATTACCTTGCATGTATTTTGCTTACGTTGTAAAGTTTATATTTTTGTATATATTCGGAGACATGTTTGGTAATCTACACTTGATATTATATTTTTGTGGATATTAGGAGACGTGTTTTGTAATCCGCGGTTGATATTGTATTTTTGTGGATATTATGAGACATATTTCGACTTTGGTGTTTATGAAATTGACCAAGTTTTTGTATTGATAAGTAATAGATATGTTATTAAACATGTTATTAAAATGTGCAAGGAATTTTTAGTGAAAAAAATTGAAAATTTAAAATATTACCCCCATTTTTAAAAATGTTAATTATTATTAGTGACGAAATAAAAAGCTGTCGCTATTAGTTTTCAAACAACTTTTCTTGACAAATAATTTTGTAACTAATGATATAGTTCCAACAAATAATTTCGTCACATTTGTTGAATATTTCATCACTAACTTGAAATATTTGGTGGCAAAATTGTTTTTGTCATTGAAAAATTTTGTTTTGTGCTCATTTTAGTGACGAATTGTTTTGTCACCTTAATCTATATAATTGTTTTGTCCTCTATCTTAATATTTTGTGACGAAATATTTTGTCATCAAAACAATTAAAAATAAAATATTATTTAATTATAGTGACGAAATGGATGTTATAGAGGATGAAAAATTCAGCATTTAGAGATGAAAATTTTCGTCGCAAAAATTTTTCATCACCAGGTACTTTCTGCGATGACAAATAGACGACGAACGTGGTGACAAAATTTTTTCATCATGGATCACTTTGGTGACGAAAATTTGATGTTTGGAGACAAAATCAATCTGTCACAAAAGGCTTTTTTTGTTGTAGTGACTCGTACTAGTTGTCTCATGTTTGACAGCAGCTTTCCTTTCGTCACAATATACTCTACAACATTGTACAGTTGCAAATCATTATATCCAATCAGAAAAAAAACACTATCTAATATGCTTGGCCTTCTGTAGACACCCCATTTTTGACCGCTCTTAAGCCTTGGACGCCTCATGGAAATCACTCAATGATGAATTAGTACGTTGTACAATTGCTCAATTTCCTCAGCAAAAGGTTTAGGTTTTCCAACTTCAGAGCCCAAACCTTGTACCCTCTTTGAACCAAAACCTATCTTTTTACAAGTTGACCACTCAGAGGACTGCTGGCCAACAGGTGGCCAGCAGGCCAGTTTTTTTGGCCGGTTGTCCCCTTTCATGGTCGGCTGGCCATGTTTCCCGATAGGCAGATATTTGCTGCCAACTGTCCCCTCCTCATGTGCATGCCTTGCACCAGCTGGTTCAATACAGATATTTTCGATAGAGGAATTTGTTTTTCTATAAATTGATGACTATCCTTCTTGATTTTAGGTTAGAAAAAATTCCTAAAAGCCAAAAACTTATCAAACACTCTCTCTTTCTATCTTGCAATATACACACTCTACATACACTTCCTAAACCAAAAAATTGAGGCTCCTTGCTGAGAGTATTGAGCCAAAATTTCAGCTCTTGAGGGTGAACACTTTGTGGTTTGTGAACCAAAGAGTGTCTTTTCTTCAAAGATATAACTTTTTCCTTGTTTAAACTACTCTTTTCCCATCTTTTTCTTGGTGTTTATACTCTATTTTGGATTGTTTTTATGGGCTGAAACTTGTGATTTAAAAGCTACCAAAGGTGGAGGGGTTAACCACCCTTGAACCTTATTTCATAGCTTATATCCTAGTGTTTCTCACTTATTTCTCAACTTTTAGCTACTGATTTTTAGAGTTTTCAGATGCTAACACATGTGATTTTAAAGTCCAAAAAGTGGAGGGGTTAGCCACCATTCCTTAGGCTTGCTTACTAGCCTTTGTTCTCCTCTTCTTTTACTTGCTTTTTCTAGCTTTTCCAACTAATTTCCAACACTATTTTTTTAATCTTTTTTTGGGGCTATTTTAGTTGTTTATTCAGTTTATGCTTTGAATATTATACTTGTCTTGTTGTAAGTTCTCATGGATTTGGGGGTTTAGGCCATAGACACCAATTCATTTGAGTTGATAGCTTTTCATTCCTTATTTTTCATGCACTTTAAACTCACACTTGTAATAATCATCTTTGCAACCTCTTCCCTTTCTTGGTTTTCTTTGTTTAAGAGTTGTTTTAAACATTTGATTGTTGTTCAAAGCATGAGAAAGAGACCTTCCATGCTTAATGGTTTTATCTTTTTTGGGGTTCATTACCAGGGCATTACATCACTCTCATGCTAAGTTCAACTTCTTGTTTGACATTTCTCTTCATTAGTGGACATAATTATCACTTTTGGAAAAAAAAAAATGAATAAAGAATGGCAAGGTAATGTAAAAGAGGCTAATAAAGTTGGACTAAAAGAGGGAAAAGATAAAAAAAATGAGTTGGGTTCAATCAGACGTTATATTGAACCCATTGAGTCATGAATCATTACATGCTCTTTAGTGATGTTAATGAGTCAAGAATCAATGTCTACCACTTCCCTTGAGGTAACTCCATGATAGAGAGGAGGTTTTGTTGGTCTTTTATTTCCATTTATTGAGCCTTTGTCCCATCGATTCATAGATCATCACGCAACAAGTTTACGACAATTGATGGTATATGAATTGAGTACAAGATCTCACACCCTTTCTCTTGGCAATGGGAATATGAAGATCAATAGGCTCAGACTCGGATATAGTAATATCGGCAGTTTTAGGGTTACTTGGACCTTCATCAGGAGAAGGAGACGACAGTGATTGATTAGAAATGGTCTCTTGCATCCAAGTAACTTTCTCTCTTTCTTTGTCCCTGACATAGACTTGCCCTTCTTTGTTCTTGGCAACATCAAATTTTGTATTGCTAGTAATAGATATCATTAGAGGTGGTACTGGGCAAGGAACAATAGAAGTAATAACAGGTATTGCTAGTGGCAGTATTGGGTTAGGTTATAGAAGTAACAACACTCTCTTCACTCTAAGACTCCCCTTGAAGAGATGACTGGGACATTAGACGGGACAAGAAGTAGGATTGGGACTCAAAGAAGTTGACATCCATGGACACAAACCATTTACGAGAGGGAGGATGATAACACTTGTACCCCTTTTAAGTAGGAGAGTAACCTAACAACACACACTTAAGAGAACGAGGATCCAACTTACCCCGAGAAGGAGAATGGCTGTGAACAAAACACACACAACCAAAGATTTTTGGAGGAATGAAAAATAGAGACTCAAAACCTAAGAGAACTTGAAGAGGTACCCTTTTTTGTTAGACTTGTGTAGGAAGACAGTTAATGAGATATGTAGCAATGAGAACAGCCTTAACCCAATAGGCCCGAGGTACGCCCACAGAAAAACACATCTAGCAAGCCTTATCAAGAAGATGATGATTCTTGCGTTCAACAACCCCATTCTGCTGAAGGTGTCAGTGCAAGATGTTTGATGGATAATACCATGAGTAAAAAAATATTTTGCTAACCCAGAATCAATGTACTCACCCCCATTCTCAGAACGTAATACTTTGACAACCGCCCCAAATTGGGTACTAACCATCTTATGAAAGTTTTGAAACATAGAAAAAACCTTGCTTTTTTCTTTCATGAGGTACACCCAAGTAGCACAAGAGCAGTCATCTGTAAAAGTAACAAACCATTGATGACCTTTCATTCCCATCACACGAGAGGGACCCCAAACATCAGAATTAATTAAAGAAAAAAGAGTTGAACTTTCATTATTACTAGGAGCAAAAGAGGCTCGATGTTGTTTTCCAAGTTGGCAGGACTCACAATGAAACTCAGAGACTTTATTTTTGATAAAAACATAAAGAATAAATGTCTAAGGAATAAAAAAAGATGGATGTCCTACACGTCGATACCACAACCATAAATCTTCCTTAGTGGATGGAGATTGGATGGAATGATGAGCCTGTTGATCAGTCCGATTTAGGATATAGAGACCATTTTCTATTCTACCATCGCCTATCGTCTTGTTTATGATAAGGTCTTGAAAAAGACAAGAATCAGGGAAAAAAGTTACACTACAATTCAAATCTCTAGTAAGATGACTCAACGACAATATGTTAATAGAAAAATTAGGAACATGCAAAACAAAAGACAAAGGTAGAGAAGGAGTGGCACAGATTAAACCTTTCTTGGAGATAGAAGAAATAGTACCATCAGCAGTCTTAACTTTATCCTGACAAGAGGCTGGTGTATAGTCTAAGAAGAGATCAGAAGACCCAGACATATGATATGAGGAACCAGAATCAATAATCCATGGCAAGGCCTTATGGAATAAGAAAGCACTAGAAAATGAGTCTAAGTTACCTGAACAGGAAAATAAACAAGAAACAGAAGATGCACTAGGAGGAACAGGAGATCGACAATCAAGCAGATAGCACAAAGCATCTTCAACCTCAAAAGATGACACACCAGAGACCAGATCAAAAGTCTGCATAATTGGAGCTCAATCATGCGTCTCTATAACACTAGACTAATGAGCATGTGAGTGAGACCCATATCCTCTCGACTAACTATAACGCCCACCTCTATGACTAGAGTGATCTCCTTGACCCCCTGATAAAGTCCCATGAACTTCTATCCTTCCTGGAAGGATGAAAGGAAGGAAGTGGCAAATCTGCCCCATCTTAAGAAGGTGTAGAAAGTAGTGTTGAGCAGTTTGTAGAAGTCTGTGGTAATATAGCAAAACGATGACTTTCTTTATTCTAGACATAAGAAAAGGCCTCCTGAAGAGATGGAAGAACATCCATGCCAAGGACACGACCCCAGACCAGGTCAAACACCATATTAAGGTCTTCTAGGAACTTGAAGACTCTCTCATAGGCAAGAAACTTCTGATAACCGATTGAGTCAATTGTGCAAACAGACTTGTAATCTAGAAGATGATCTAGGTGCTTCCAACCATTAGTCATAAAAGGTGTAATACTAAAGAACTGTCTGCTCTCCCCATACTGAGTGATCAATAGATCGACGCAACTCAAATGATTGAGAAAATTTCCCTTTCAAGAATATGTAGCAGCTGCTGTTTCCCAAACATCCTGGGCAATTTCCATGGATAAATAACCTTCACCAATCTTAAGGACTATGGAATGAATGAGCCACCCCATGATCAAATAGTTGGTAATCTCTCATTGATCATTGCTAAGATTAGAAATATCGGGTGGTTGAACTCCCCCACCAACATATCCCATCTTCCCTCTACTCTTCAAAAAAAGTGTCACTAAGACCGTGCAAGGTAATTCTAACCATTAAACAGAGAGGTACTGATTTTGAGGCTAGGGTTTATTTTCTCAGAAGTAGTAGTCATAACTGGACTGGAATTCTCCCCTTTGGATGGGTGAGAAGTAGTGGATTCACTAGATGGGTCAACCATGTTTATGCTACTATCTTAACCAAAAAACATAGTACTAATCATAATAATAGAAAAAGGGAATGGAAGGGAAAGCAATCTCAAACACAAACAACTATGGGAGCATAACACTTAGATTAATGGGTCCATTTGCCACCCTAAAGAATAAACAAAATGATACAAAAAAAGGTGAAACTTTAATCAAAATAGTTGTCTTGGGTTCAACCATAGTGAAAAAAACATAGTAGTAAAAAAAAAGATGAACCAATGAGTGTTATTAGGACATATGATGTGGAGAAACACTTAGACGTTATCGCAGAGAGCTCGAAACACATAACAGAAGGCCAGAGAGATGTCCAAAGCACCTACCAGACCTTGGAAGAAGCCTAAAGATACCTAGATAGGTGTCGGTTGGAGCCGAAAAACCCTAAGATGGGTATCGGCTTGTATAAAATGACCCAGAGAAGAGTCAGAAGAGCTTAACAGGCGCTGAACAACAGTTGCAGGTCTTTTTCTAGAGTCGACAACGTTTGGAATAGGTTGGGTAGTGATGGGTGGTAGACGGGAGGTGGTCGGGTGGTGTATTGATGGTGGCTGGTGGCCGGGTGGGTGATGGGTTTAGGGTTTTGGCTCTAATACCATGTTTGTTTAAGAGAAAACTAACTTTGAGAATGATTAGACTATCACCCCCTTTTATATTGATAATAGGTAGCTTGCAATGGAAACCTTGAAAGTACAAATAAAGAAATAACAGAATAAGGAAATAACAGTTAATAGAATAAGAAAGTGCTAAGGCATTAATTAAGAAATCAAACTATAATCTAAATAATGAAACAAATAATAGAATGATCCAAACATATATCCTAACAAAAAGTAGTAAAGATTTTTGGTGACTAAATATTTAGGAGTAAAAAAAACAAGTGACTTTTGCCGATCAAATAATTAGTAGCCAAAACAATTTGAGATGAGGGGAGAAACTATTGCCGACTAAATATTTTAATCATGAAAAAACATGGCATCCTTTGGTGACTAAAATATTTTAGTGTAAAATACAATGGGATGAAAATATTTAGTCTTTTGGCGACTAAAATGTTTAGCCGTAAAAAACAAAAGGCGACTAAATTATTTGATAGCTAAATGTGACATAAAACGAGGACTAAAATATTTAGTTGCTAAATGTAGCACTATTGGCGACTAAAATGTATCAGCGACTAAATGTTTAGTCGCTAAAAGAGATCTTTATTTTTATTTGAGAAGTTTCGGTGACTACACCTTTCGTCGCCAAAAGGTGACAATTAGGGACTAAATTCATTTTAGTAGCCAAAGAGAAGAGAATTGGCGACCAACAAATTTTTAGTAGCCAATACTATCGCTAACAAGCCTTCGACGACAAATTGGGCGACTAAAATCTTTAGTTGCTATTAACTTTTTGCGACTAAAAAATAAGCTTTGGTGACTAATTTTTTAGTAGTTGAAGGTGTATTTTCTTGTAGCACACATCCCCTTAGGACAAAATAGTCTAGTATATATGATATTTATAGTCTTGTTGGACTCCTAATCCATCCTTTAAATTCTCAATCAAATAATGGACTCTGTGGTGTATTGGACATGGAGTCCAATCCCTCCCTCCAATCTTTCCAAACAAACATGGTGAATTAAGTTAAGCCTAGTTGGTTGTGATTGTTATATATTTTTATCAATAATATTTTTATTTATTTATATAACTGATGAATTATTAATATTTTTTTTAATTATTAGGTAAATTAGAATTTTAAAGAAAGACTAATGGAGATATATTAAAAGCGTGAGATTAATTATATATATTTGAAATGTTTGGTTTGAAATTTTCAAAAATAGTTTTTGAGTTTTCAATTTATATATTTATATTTTTAATGATTTTTAAAAGTATTTCAATCATTTTTTTTTAACATTTTGGATTCAATTAAGCTGGATATACGTAAAAAATATAAATTTTGTACATTTATTTTAAATTTATTAAATACAATAAAACATGAAAATGTACTAAATTTTTGTATAAATTTTGTACATTTATTTTAAATTTATTAAATACAATAAAACATGAAAATGTACTAAATTTTTGTATTTTATGAAATTTTGAAAGTTTTGCTTTCACAAATATTATAATTTTTAAGTGCATCTAAATTAATTGTATCTAAACAATTTATAAAAAAAAAATATATCGTGTAAAATATTCACTAAACACCAAATATATATATATATATATATATAATAACACAAAAAAAAAATATAGAAAAAAAATTAAGATTTGTAAAAAATGAGTTAAACAAACAATAGGTAGGTAGGACATTGAAAAAGCTCGCCAAATGGTAATCTTTATACTATTTTTGGTTGACGGATTTAGAGAAAGATTTAAAAAATATATATTATATATATCACTACTAGAAATATGTCTTTTTGCGTCTTTTTTTTTTGGCGAGAGATTGTTTAATCGTCGCAAAAAATCATTTTTTACATCAAAAATCTAATTTTACTTAAACTCCAAATGTGTTTCACTATCATTTCCCAATTTTGTCTCCATTTTGCCCTCTCTTCGGATGAAGAAGAGACCTCCAATGGTATGTCTCTCTCTCTCTGTCAAAATCTCACACACACACTCACGCACACACACACACACACACACACACTCTCTCTCTCTCTCTCTCTCAAAATCTCACTCTTCACTCTCTCTCGCTCGACTCTCTTTCAATTTTCCACTCTCAATTTTATTGTTCATTTGAAGATTTCGATCAATTGTTGATGAAGATTTGAAGATTTTGATTGATTTTTGATGAAGATTTTGATCAATTCATAATCGGTATGCCTAATTTCTATGGATGAATCCAACTCTCTCCTTCTCCCATCTGTTGCGCCTCCTATCCGTCATAGACGCTTCTCTTTCTCTTTTTTGCCAGAGTCGACTATGGAGACCACCAATTTTTCAATTGTAAGGTTTAATAGAGTATTTATTTTCAAATTCTTGAGATTTCTATCATTCTCATCTCTCTCTGTCGCTTGGGTTTAACCATTGATCGAATTCTAGGGTTTTCAATTGATGATTTCGGATTGCTTGTGAGAAAAGGGCGAATCAAGTAGTATTATTAGTAATAGCAGACACAAATGCTAATGAAGCTCACTCTCTCTCTCTCTCTCTCTATATATATATATATATATATATGTACCAATTAGTTCACTTCCAATGAAGTTCTAGTGCATTGCATTTTGAATTTCGTTTTGAGTCAGCATGAAGTTCAATGTGACTCTGTATTGCTGTACATTGTTTATCTACGCTCTCTACCAGCAGGTTTGATTTTCTTTTAATATGATCTTGTGTTGTATGATGTCAAATTTGTGTCTCAATTTGGTTGAATTGTTGTAGGAGCTGCATGTGTTTGCATGGGAAATGATGGGTTTAATTTCTGTTATTTTGATATTAATTGGTATAGATTTGTGTTTGTTTGGGGGGATTAAGATTGGAGTCTGTGGAAATGTTGATCTATTTGTTATGTGTGGTTGATGGGAAAATGAAAGGTTGGAATTGGAAATTTTGATTCTTGTTTAGGGTGAATGGGAAAATTTGAAGGAAAAATTGCAAATCAGTGGAAACAACCCAAAATAATTGCAATTTTCATGGAGATGCAAGTGGGTTTGTGCTCGACACGTGGCACAACTCTCACTGCATATGAAAGTGCAATTATTTTGAGTTATTTTTTGTTTTTACAATTCTTCTACAATTGAAATTACTCAAATATCAATTGTATAATTAAATGTTTTATTTCTTCTATTTTTGGGTGATTTGAGTGACCAAACAAGGGACCAATGATTGTAAATGATAAAATTACATAGCTAAGATTGATGCTAAGACTAATATTGAAAATTGGTGGGTGTTGGGTGATGTTTATTTATATGCCATTTAGAATTTGGTGTTGAACAATTTATTTATATGATTTATTTGTTTGTATTGTTTGAATGATTTGCTTTGCCTTTTGGTGCATTATTTTGTGGACATCTATTTGTCTTCCGCCATACCATTTTGCAGTGTATTAAGTCATGTTAAGGTCAGCAGTTGAGGTTTCCACACAATGTTAATATTTGGCTTGGGAAAGTTTGAATTTAGCACTGCATTTCTCTATTCAGCAAACATTTGGAAGGAGTTGGGATATGTGCTCTTTTGAGGATATGGAGTTCCTATACAATATATATATTTCATCTTGAATTGTTTTCTTTGCCTTCCGAGGAATGCTGTATATTGCTGATGCTTTTTTTATGTTTCTGGATGATTTGTGTTTTTGGCTTGAGGTTTGTGCACTCTTGTGTACTCTTTGTGTACTTTGATTGTGCCCCCTATGGAACTTTTTACTTCTCAAAAGAAAGAAAATTATGGAATAATCACTCTCACTCGCTAATTCATTAATTGCTAATCTAAGTGTTGTCATTAAATCCTTCATCTTGTAAATTGAGTGACTGATAGGTAGTAAATTTCTCTGCATTGCACATGTATTTCGCATCTTGTGAGTTGAGTGGCTGATAAGCAGTAAATTTCTAATCATTGCACTTGTATTTCATTTGAAGCTTATTCTAGATCAATCTTTTAGGCCTTAAAGCTGTTTTAGCCAATGGCACTGTTCTTGACATACTTGGGACGCTACGTAAAAAGATAATACTGGGTATGACTTGAAGCATTTGGTCCGTTCTGATTGCCCATTCGTCTGTGGATGGAATGCGGTACTGAATCTTAGTTTTGTTCGCATTGCCGTTTGCAAGCTTTTCCACATTCTAGACACAAATTTTGGATCTCTATCTGAGACAATAGATACCGAAACTCCATCTAAACGAACAATCTCATCAACATATATAGTAGCTAATCGATAAGCATCAATAGTAGTCATCATAGGAAGAAAATGCGCAGATTTAGTCAGTTTATCAACTATAACCCAAACAGAATCCATACCTCTAGGAGTTCGAGGTAGGCCAACAACAAAGTCACTTGGTTTTGGGTGTTTAGCCTTAACTTTTGACATTGAAGGCACTTAGACACATATTCTACAATTTCCTTCTTCATTTTGGACCACCACTTTGTTTTAAATCCCGATACATTTTGTTGTTACTCGGATGCATAGCAAACATCGACTTGTGAGCTTCGTCTAGGATTCTCTTCTTCAACTGGGAATGTCCAGGACACACATTCGGCTTTGAAATCTCAACACTTCACCATCAACACTGAATTCTGATTTTGGTCTCACTTCAAACTCATCGATTATTGTCTTAAGGGCCTCATCATCTCCTAGTCTTTGCTTGACTTCAGTAATTATTGCTGGTTCAGCTGAAATGGCAATTATCAACCCAACTTGTCCATGTAACACAACTTCAATCTCGGCTTTCTCAAAATCTTCCAAAATTTCTTTCTGTTCAATGAGTAGATAACCTAAGTTCCCCGTAGACTTCCTTCTCAATGCATCGGCAATTGTATTGGCCTTTTCGGGGTGGTATTGAATCTGAAGGTCATAATCCTATATCAACTAAAGCCATCTTCTCTGCCGCATATTTAATTCTTTTTGAGTAAATAAATACTTTAGGCTCTTGTGGTCGGTGTAAACTTCACATTTCGCCCCATACAGGTAACGCATCCAAATTTTCAAGGCAAACACAACTGCGTCTAATTCCAAGTCGTGTGTTGGGTAGTTCTTTTCATTTGGCCTCAATTGTTGGGAGGCATAAGCAATCACCCTTCCATTATGCATTAATACACAACCCAAACCTTTATAACAAGCATCACTATATATCTCCAAGTTTTCCATACTTGAGGGCAATGTCAAAACTGCTACAGCGGTTAGTCTCGTCTTCAATTTTTGAAAGGCAAACTCCCTTTCATCAATCCATTCAAATGGTTGTCCTGTGCGTGCGAGTTGAGTAAGTGGTACAGCTATTTTCAAAAAATCTTTCACAAACTGTCTATAGTACTCGGCCAAACCCATGAAACTGCAAACTTCTATTACATTTGTCGGAGTAGGCCAGTTCATAATTGCCTCTATCTTCTGCTGGTGTACTGCAATCCCCTCCTTGTTGATAACATGCCCTAAGAAAATAACTTTATCCAGCCAAAATTCATATTTCTTTAGTTTAGCAAATAATTTCTTTTCTCTAAGTGTTTGCAAGACAGTTCTCAAATGGTATTCATGTTCAAGTCTACTCTTTGAATATATCAAGATAACATCAATAAAAACCACAACGAAATCATCAAGGTAAGTCTTAAAAATTCGGTTCATCAGGTCCATAAATGCTGCAGAAGCATTAGTCACTCCAAATAGCATAACAATGAATTCATAGTGACCGTACCTTGTCCAGAACATAGTTTCTTCAACGTCCTCTGCTTTTACCTTCAACTGGTGGTACTCGGATCTCAAATCAATTTTGGAAAATACTTGTGATCCCTTCAACTGGTCAAACAAGTCATCAATACGAGGTAAATGGTATTTATTCTTTATCGTTACCTTGTTCAGTTCCCGATAGTCGATACACAAGCGTAAGGTTCCATCTTTCTTCTTCACAAATAACACCGGCGCACCCCATGGTGAGGTACTCAGTTAGATAAACCTTTTGTCAAGTAAATCTTGCAATTGTTCTTTCAGTTCTTTCATTTCAGCAGTAGACATCTTGTAGGGGGTTTGTGAAATAGGCTGAGTGTCTGGCATAACATTAATAGTAAACTCTATCTCCTTTTCAACCAATTCCCCTGGTAATTCATCTGGGAATACATCCGGAAACTCTCTAACAATAAGGATACTGTTCAATTCAACATTCATAGATTGTTCAGAAAATACACAACACAAGTAGCCCTGACACCCTTTCCTGATCAATTTATATGCTTTCATTGCAGATATCAAATAAGGTGGAGGCACTACCCCATTACCCACAAACACAATCTCTTCCTGCCCTAGTGGTCTAAATACAACTTGATAAGGTTTAGCAGTACACCTAGTCTATGTCGTGTACTTGGAGAACCATGGGGAGATGCTGCCAAAATTTCGTTCAGATGTAACTCATGCCACTCTTAAGATGAGGGTCATACCCGATCCACCGGCATCATGGCATTCACCAGGCAGTCTTCCTACCATATTACGTAGCGGTAGTACATCACATGGCTCAGTTTCAAATGCTACGTATAAGCTTTTGACTTTTGTTGTGACTTGTCAACTGTTAAACTTATTCTCTTATCAATAATATCAATTTTGTGTTTTATTTATTTTTATTTATTTATGTGCAAGTGAGTGAAACTAATGACTAATCTTTGACCCCGTTTTTGTCTTTTTTTATAGGTCCCAATTCAAGTCAAGCCACACAAAAGCAGACGAGGGGCCCCACATATGTGCATAGTCCATGGGGTACTAGTGAAGATGGCATTTTAAAAGTTGTTTCAAATGAGTTGAATCAAGTAGTTGAAGAGTACACATCCAATGCTTCACATTTAGGTGTTTTGGCACAAGATGGGAGTCTTGCACCACTCACTTTTATGACTTGGCATTATGTCCCAAAAAAAAAACAAAGATAACATATGGAGGGAGATAAAAGTAAATACGAATGCAAAACTTCTTCCTCTTATATATTTTGGCAACTGAACTTTTAGCCTCAAGTTCTACACTCCCTACAGAAAGGTGCAATTCAAATCAATGACCTCACAAAGTCTGGTTAATTAATTTAGTGGCTATGTTTAAACTTTTAGTCCAAAAATGTCCTCCTGATGTGCAGGCCAAATTAGTTAGCTAGAAAACATGGTAGAATTGGAATCAACTTCCTTCTTTGCCATTGATTATAGCAGTGAAGTTTTATTTTAAGACTTTAATTTCTCTCGAAGCCTTTCTTAAGAAGATATAATCAAGTAACTTGCACTCCCTAAGAATGTATGGAAAATTTTTCTGCCTTCTGAAGCCAATTGAGAAGCAGGGGTAGTCTTATGAATGACCTCATGCAACGTTCTACTCACCCTCCTTATCACCATATAAATGCTAGTCACATGACTAGTGGGTTTGAAATTATTAGTAGAGTGGCGCTGATCTTCATTTTCTAGTCTTCACTATATCATATTACAAGTGTGTATAATTGTAATGCAGGCTCAAATGGATGTAGATGAATCCATGAAGAGAACAATAATGGCTTCATTTGGGAAGAAATGAAGAGATTGGAAAAGTCGAGTGAAAAAAATAGGATACAAACCCTTCAAGAATGACGTAGATAGGTTGGCTCATCGACTGGACAAAGTACAAGAGGATCAGTGGCAGGCCTTGGTCTACAATTGGGGCACTCAGAGTGCATTGGCACAATTTATTTATGTAAAAACATGTTTATGTATGATAATTTTTGATAATATCATAAATGAATTTCATACTTAATAGAAATCAAGCAAAAAGAATATAAAAATTCGGAAGAAGAAGACATTACATCATAGAACAGGCCGAAAGCCTTTCTCAATAGTTCTAGTGGAGGTATAATTATTCTCTCACATCAACTAAAAGTCTTCTATTTTCTTTTCTAAATTGAGTCATAATAATGTTTTGATATATGCCACACTAAACATAATAATGTTTTGATATATTACATGAGACAAAAAAGAATAATGGGGTTCCTGCTAGTCGGTCACACGTGTGGATGGCCACATACATAAAAGATGGGATGTCAAATAGTGATTCAGTTAATGAGGTTATGGTATGTGATACTACTTTATTTATGGACTTTTAATATGATTTATATTGAAGGCTAATTATTGAATTCAAAACTACAAACTCAAATGAATGAATTAATGGAGCACATGGAGGGATCTTCTATTGACCCTGCAGCATTACATAAGCAGATCTTCACACAAGTTTTGGGCCCAGAATGACCTGGTCGTGTTCAGATGTTTGGATTGGGACCATTCCCCACTGATGTTTTTAGAGACACATATAGGCAGTTACAAGAGCAGAATTGTATCTTCCAAACTGAGTGAGTGTACCCCCCGCTACATTCTGCCCCACAAACTAATACCAACTGTACCACTGATATGAAGCACCCCTATAGAGTTTCACTGCAAAGCACATACCAGGAAAAGAGAGCCAAAACACCCCTATGAGGTGGTAGGGTTACCCTGTCCTAGTTTTATCATGAACTAGGATTCACTATTTCAATCAAGCGGTTTCATGCAATCCTGCATTCGGGTGAGTATCCTATCCTAGTTTGGGATAGTCTCTATGACTTTTTTATATGCAACTAGGCCAAATGGTCAAAAGCGTACCTCAGAAAGACTATCTAATATAACTCTCACACCTAACACCGAGAAGTGAAAGGAGGATCAAACAGTACAACAGTAGTCTAGATCCAAGGGTTATGTTCCCAACATGGCAGAGCCTATGACTGGTTAGCCTTTTGGCAAGCTTTTGGGCAAGCCTTCAACAAATCGTCTAGGAATAACAGTTGGTAAACACAGTGACTTAGGCGCACTGATGCAAATGCAATACAAAAGAACATAAAAGCGTAGACAAAATTTCACACCATGAAGTCCAAGTCAAGTTCTCTACTTTCCCAGCAGAGTCACTAGAAACTGTAGCTTGCTTTTTCGTGCTCCTTTCGGATACGATCAGCCTTATAGTTCAGACTTCCGTGGTTCTAAATCTGATTCTACAAGTGCAATGTGAAATAGATAAGCACAAAAGAGTCCAAATCCAGCAAATCTTTTGAAAAACCGATTTTGAATCAAATCTGCCAAAAATGGACTGCTTTGCCAGATTACAAAGTCGCTACCTAAATATTTTTGAAAAATTTAGGAAACCCAAAACTTTGTGCCAAAGGCCATTTATCCGTCGTCACTAAAGTTGTCTCGGCTTAGGAATTTAGGTACGAGAGGGGAAGGTCATGAATTGAGCACTCCAATCGCCTGATCAAAGATCGGCCTTTACTAATCAGGATGTGATTCTTATCTACATTATATGCTTTTGTTCCGATTAGTAGACTAACTCTACTATGTGTTGCACACGAGTATAGACTAATTTGCAAAAATTAGAACAATTTGATTTCATGTTTGTTTTTAAAAATTGTTTTGAATATATACAACTTGAAAAAGTGATCTCATATGCACATTACTCAAATTATTTCAATTCAAGGAATTAGCCTTCATCCACGGGCATTCAAGCAGATATATCAATTAAGCATTTAGCCTCATGGTATTCATTCTTATCATGGCAACAATCACACGCATACAATATGCTAAAGCAATAAGTGCTCACCTAGTACTCCAAGGCAAGCCAAAAGAAATAAAAGAGTAAGAAAAAATGCATGATCCTACGGATGCAAAATGACTAATGCAACACATATAATAATGCGATTAATGGGCTCGGCTACTAATTATGACATGTGAATCACTTTGATGGCATACAATTGAAACGCGTTTCAAATAGTTAAATAAATTACAATGCAAGTTAGAATGATGCACCTGGCCTAATGCATATAAGACAATGGATGCAAGTCATGAGAAATACTAAACAAAAACATGATGTTCTGAACTATCCATCATAAGCAAGTAAAAAAAAAATAGAGAAAGACATGGGGTTAAAAAACATACACATTATTACATATTTGCCCTCGCTCAGGAGGGTTCGAATGAATGTCCAAGTGTTCAAATAAACTAACTATTACAAATTCGAATGAATGAATCAAAGAGACAAGCTAGCTATCTACTTTATTACAACAATGTTAATAATGAGCAGTAAACTAGAAATCCAATTTGACTAACCGTACAATTAGCTATGCAATTACAAATGAACAATTGCATGAATTACAACTAGACAAAAGGATAATTATAAGAATTAATTACAACAATAATTACAATGATTAATCATCAAACAAGAATGCACAAGGATGCACAATGCTCGCATGCGTAGCGTTCAGAAACTGCTCTGTTTGCCCAGACTATTTTGTTTCACCTTCAACAACTACCCTTTGTTTTCTGCGAAACATGCTGTTGACCAAATATTGGAGCCTGGCCGGCCCCAAATAAGGTCGGCCGTGCCCTATTTTTGTGAAAAAACCTATTTTTGTGCTTTCTTGAAAGAGAGGATGCTTGTAGTTAAACAAACTTGATCCTAAACACCCTCAATTTTGTGAAACTTAGGTTGAAATCTCAACAAAAAGCTCCAAGAACATGCTCTAATGGTCTATGTATTGTGTATGTATAGCTAAAAGGTGATATGAGTTCAAGGAAGCCTTTGGAAGGAAAATGGATGTTCTATCAATGCTTAAGCCTCTTGGAAGGTTTTCTAACCTTAAAATCTAAAGTAGCAGGTCCTATTTATAGAATTTGAGCCAATTTGGTCGAAAATATCTTCAAACAAACATATTTGTTCAATTCCCGCTAGCTGTCTGTTTAGCGCCATTGAGTCCTGACCAGGCATCAAAACCCACGGCCAGGCCTAAAAACACACGGTCGGGCCTGAAAAACAAGTCTGGAAAAGTTTTCATTGAGACCCGACCAAATTTAAATGAGGCATGGCCGGTTCTAAATGGACCCAGCAGGGTCCAAAAATCTACATTTCAATCCCGATTTCAGAAAGGCATATCTCCCTCATCCGGACTCGATTTTAGGTGATTCTTGAGTCTAAATTGAAGCCCCAAAAGTTTACCCTCCAATGGTGGTGGCATCACATCTAAATTATAAGTGTGAGAAGAGATATTCCTAATTTAGTAAAGGTTTCTCATTCTTTCTCAACGGTCCCGGTTCTAAATGGACCCAGCAGGGTCCAAAAATCTACATTTCAATCCCGATTTCAGAAAGGCATATCTCCCTCATCCGGACTCGGTTTTAGGTGATTCTTGAGTCTAAATTGAAGCCCCAAAAGTTTACTCTCCAATGGTGGTGGAATCACATCTAAATTATAAGTGTGAGAAGAGATATTCCTAATTTAGTAAAGGTTTCTCATTCTTTCTCAACGGTTTGTTGCTCAACCTCTTCCCCCAACTAGTTTTCTTCCCTCCCTTCCTATTCCCTTCAACTCCAAACCTATAAATAAGATTTTTTAAATATTTTTCAAAGAGTTCACCTCCCTTCGATTTATTTCTACTTTGTCTTTACTCGGTTTACCAAAAAAATGCAATGTTTTAAACGAAATGCGAGCCTCGGAACATTGTAGAACATTTGAAAAAATATTTTGAAAGGAGGGTTTTAAGGTCTAAAATAGTCTGGCCAAAATGGGGTGCAAGGTTTGTGATTAGGGGTTGAATCCAAATTTCTTCACTGAGAATTCAAAAGATTGCATAGTGTAACTTTCGTCATCGAGTGCTCAGAATAAAGCGCCCAACTCTTAAGGGCGGTCAAAAATGAGGTGTCTACAAATGGTGTCAAATGAAGTTAGAGTCGAAGATGAATGACATAATGAAGAAACAAATTCAGGCAATATGCATATATTTTCAGTAACGAATTGAGTTTTTGGAATCTCAATTGCAAGCTGCAGGCGTGCCAGTTACACTAGCTGTTGCACCCTCTGACCCATTACACATGCAACAAGTATTTTAACTATTTTTACTAGTTATTACTTTAAATTTCCTAGAGCTACTATACAACTTAAGCCTCTTATTGAATGATGCGTTATGGATTCACTTAATAGTCATCCCACTATTCGGCTAATGTCACATCAACAATAATCTCATACATTTTTATCTCAAGAGCTGAGCAATCTTTTAACCAAAGCATTTTTTACAATACAAACCTTATTAATTAAAATACTTGTTCTTATTAAATGTAGGTTCACCTTTCAAAGAAAGAGAAGAAGAAGAATTAACAAGGTTAGTGAGGAGTTCGAATATTATTTGTTCGAATAACATTACTATATGCACATGCTTAGTTTTTCATTTATTTCATTACTGTATGCGTGGATACCAAATGATGCTCCACATATTCAACAAAACTTCAAGTCTTTTTATGACAAATTGAGATTATGACTTTTAAAATAGGATCGTTAGTATTGCTAAGTTGTAGGTTATTTCCTTGCTTCCAAAGCAATTTGTCAACCTCTGTTTAGACCTCCTCTAGGATAGACTTTGTTTAGGCAAATTTGATGGGATGTGATAGTGTGTACATGGTCCTGGAGGGACGTGACAGTGTGTACATGTCAAAACCACATATAAATTCTTGTTTGTATCTAATGATGGAAGCTAGAGAACTTCTTTGGAAAATAAGCCAACCAAAGAACTCAGAAAAAATATACAAAATATTCAAGTAATCAATCCTCAACTTGAAATTGCAAGATGTGAATTGAATACATCAAACAGAATGGGAAATGCCTTGGCCCCGAATCTCCTCCACCGTAGGGGCTCAATGATTTGGGAATTTATAGAATTGTACATATTGTTATTTTTATTTGACTTGTATTGTATTAGTTCCTTCTATTTATTGTTTTTTTTTTGGTAGGTACCAGCACATGTCTTACCAACCAGGCGAATTTTTTCTGCCTCATTTCTTCAATTTTGCAAACTAGCTTACTTTCTTGTTTATTTCATTCTTCATTTTATTAGTTTGCCTATAGTTATGTGTGATTATTAGTTAAAGCTACGTAGTTTGAATGTAACAGTAAATGCTACAAATGTTGTTTCATTTTCTGAAAAGGTTGTAGCTTTTGAGAGTAGACATGTGTAGACATGTGTATTCATTCTTCATTTTAAGCTACAACCAACAATTCAGAAGTTTGGACACCCACGGTTCTGAATCTAATCTCACAAGTGCAATGTGAAATTAATAAACATGAAAGAGTCCAAATCCAACAAATCTTTTTGGAAAATCGATTTTGAATAAAAAATGCCAAAATTGGACTGCTTTTCCAGATACAGAGTCGCCACCTAAATGTTTTTAGGAAATTTAGGAAACCCATGACTAGTGCCAAAGGCCACGTGTCCGTCATCACCAAGATTGTCTCAGCTTGGGAACTTAGGTACGAGAGGGGAAGGTCATGAATACATTTGAGCACCCCCGCTCGCCCGATCAAAGATCGGCCTCTACTAATCATGATATGAATCTTATTTACATTATATGCTCTTGTTCCAGTTTATTAGGCTAGCATTACTATGTGAAGCGCACACACACAAGTATAGATTAACTTTGCAAAAATTGGAACATTTCAAGTCATGTTTGTTTTGAAAGTTGTTTTGAAATATGTACCACTTGAAAAAGTGATCGCATATGAACATTACACAAATTATTCCAATTCAAGCAACAAGCTTTCATCTACAGGCATTCAAGCAGTTATAGCAATTAAGCAATTAGCCTCATGGCAAGCATGCTGGACATGGAAGAAATGGCAATCACACTCATGCAATTATGCTAAAACGAGTAAAGGCTTACCTAGTACTCCAAGCCAAAATAAACAAAAGAGTTAGAAAAAATGCATGTTTCCTAACTAGGAAAGATGACTAATGCAACACTTACGATATGCAATCTAAACAGGCTTGGAAGAAGAGAAGAAAACCTAAGAGACCACAAGGCACAACACACACAAAGCTCTCCTTCTTGGCTACAACAATAATCTTGATGATTGAATCATCCCTCACTTTCCTTCATAACCCACGGCTGCTAGGGTTGCTAGGGCTATGGAAAACAATTAACAAGAGTTAGGGTTTTTGTTATCCTTATATACATATATATCTAACCAAAAGGCTCTAATTTACTGTCTCTTTATATTATTTTAATTTCTATCTCCATTAAAATATAAATATTATTAGATCAAAATATGCTTACTAATTTAGCACTTAAATTTATTTATTTATTTATTTATTTTTAAAATAATAAATCGTGCCTCTAAATTAAATACTTCCACCACAAATTTATTTTAAATTTAAAATTAATTAAAAGACCCTTCAATAATATTTAATTTGCACTTTAGGATTCACCACCAAAATATTTGAGATTGTAATATTCTAATTATTTAATTATTTACTTAATTTTTATTTTCAGGTTCTCACAAGAACTCACACCAAAAGTTGTTATAGGCATGAAAGAGACATCATACCGTTGGTACTGAACCCCCTAAGGGATTAAACCATTAAGCATGACATCTCAATCTCATTCTTTAAACAAACAAATAGTTTGAACCACTTTCAAAGAAAAATAAAAAGCCAAGAAAGGAGGGAGGTTGCAGAGATGATTAAGAGCTCAAAATGAATGAGAAAAGCATAAATAAATGCTATCAACTCAAACAAGATGGTGTCTAAGGCCTAGAACACCAAACTCATGAGGACTATTGCACTAAAAGCATACAAACCAAATCCCAAATGCAAACAACAGCCCAAAACAGTCCTAAAACAGGTTAAAACAAGCCCTAAAACATGCTAGAATTAAGCTAAAAATAGCTAGATTAAAATGCTAAAACATGGCACCAACTAGGCTAGTAAGCAAGACACAAGGAGGGGAGGCTAACCCCTCCAAATTTAGACTTCAAAGCATGGTTTTTTCCACTGAAAAAGCTCTGAAAATCAGTGTTTAAAATCTTGGAAAAAGATAGTAAAAGGGTGGGAAACACAAGGGCAAAGGCCTCCAAAACAAGGTACAAAGAAAGGCTATCAAGCCCTCAACGTTTAATGGTCTTAAACCCAAGCTTCAGCCCAAAAAACACAGAGTTTTGACAGCCCAAAACAATGGAAAAATAGTAGAGGAGCCAAGCAAATAGGTAAAGCCTTATACCTCTTGAAGAGAAGAAGCAATTCCAAGAAACAAAACCAAGTAAACACACCCTCTAGAGCTCAAACCAAGATCAAAAGTACCTCAGCTCAAAGATGGTGAGATTTGGTTAAGGGTGTATAGGCAAAAGTTGAAGATTTGTAGGTAAAAGTGTAGATATTTGGTAGAGAGAGAGGAAAATGTTCTGATCTTAAAATTTTCTAACCTTAAAACATGAGAGAGGGGGCTCCTATATATAGAAAACATGAAATTCCCTCAAGGAGATCCAGCCCTACACGTAGAGATAGATGCATGCATCTGTGCAAACAATTGGCATAAAATATCTGTAAAATACACTGGTGGCCGGTCGGCCATCAGTGGCGGCCGACAGCCCAAAAGTGATGGCCGGTAGCCTCTAAAAGTGGCCGGCAGGCCACCAAAAGATGCAGGCTTGAAGGACCACAGCTTGGCCCAAGAATGAGGCAACAAGAGTGCAATGTTTGAAAGGGCTCAAAGTTGTGGCATTTCACTAAGGACTTCAAGCACTTGGCGAGCATAAAACTGATCATCGAGTGTGCATACGAGGACATCCTAGTCGTCAGGGCCGTAAAAAATGGGGTATCTACAGTTGCCCCACTTTGACAGAACTCGGAGTCATGAAATGACGTGAGTGAATGTCAAAGCCCGGAGATAACCCATTTTGACAAGGCCGTAAGACTTGAACAAACAATCAAGACATAAATAAATGGTTTCGCCCACAGGATGCCTACGTTTCCCTTCGCAAGGAATCAAACCAGCGTAGTTCTGGGGCAAGATGTAAATGATATGCACAATGTAACTTTGAAAGCTGGACTCATACGCTATGCAACGCCGACTGTTTTGCAAACTGATGATCATGCAAGATGATGCCATAAACAATAACAACTGCGATAAGCAAGATAACGAAATAACCACATGAATGAGTAGCTTCAAGCTAAATCAACACAAGTGCCATGAAAAAAGATAAAACCATACTCTAACCACGCCAAAACAAGAGACGAGGAAAGGAAACACAACTCAGGGTCGCATTTCACGCTTCTTAAGAAATTGAGAAAATCGCTCGGGGTCACGTTTCACACATCCTGAGAAACAAGAGAAATTGCTAGGGGCCACGTTTCACGAGTCCAGATAAATGAGAGAAAATCGCTTAGGCTCGCATTTCACGCATCCCGAGATACAAGAAAAACCCGCTCGGGCTCGCGTTTTGCACATCCCGAGATAAAAGAAAACTGCTTGGGCTCGTGCTTCGCACATCCCGAGATGAAACCCACCCAGGGCCACATGTCACACGTCCTGAGATAACAAGAAAATTGCTCGGGCGCGTGCATCGCACGTCCCGAGATGAAACCCACCTAGGGTCGCGTTTCACGCGTTCTGAGATAACAAGAAAGCCGTTAGGGCGCGTACCTCGCACATCTTGAGATGAACCTTACTCAGGGCTGTGTTTTACGTGTCTGAGAAAAAATCGCTCGAGCTTGTGCTTCACATGTTCCCGAGATGAAACCCGCCTAGGGCAGCGTTTCACGTGTCCTGAGACACAACACCACTCGAGGCCGTGCTTTGCACGTTCCGAGATGAAACCTGCCTAGGACCACGTTTCATGTGTCCTGAGAAACAACACTGCTCGGGGTTGTGTTTCACACGTTCTGAGATTAAAGAGTCGCGTGTGCGATAGATGCATGAACGAACAAGTGTGATAGATGCACAAAATGAAGGTGCATGTTCTCCTACCGAGACAAATAAATTTATCCAGAGCTCCTCCAAATGAACCATACATACAATATCGTTTATCGATTAGTATGCGATAGATGCACAAAGTCAACTAGTGTGATGGATGCACAAAGTGAATGCATGCGATAGATGTACAAAGTGAATACGTGTGATAGATGCACAAAGTGAATGCGTGCGATAAATGCACAAAGTATTCAATTCAAGATGGACAATCGATGTATGAAGTTAACCGAGAGCATGTCCTATGCATGAAATAAAAGCATGTTCTATGCATGAAGTAATGAGCAAGAGTAAAAACATATTCCATGCAGAATTGATGGCGCGCTCTATGCAAGATTGACAGCGTCTTCTATGCATTAATCACGAATTATGCAAGACAAGCATGCAACATATGTAAATGCATATTCCATGCAAAAGAGAACAAAAGCATAAAACGCACAAAAACAATATTCAATGGTACCTTCCGGTTTACCTCCCAGAGGAATTGCAACATGTTTAAAAGGATACACCCCGCTCATGTTGACATATGATGAACATCGTATGCTAAAACACAGTTTTTGAACTTTCGTAAAGACAATCTAGACCCAACAGTGAACTTTCCTTCAACTCTTGGGAAACAAAGGCACAAAACAACACCAAGCCTCAGAGGGAGACCGCTGGCCACTTGCCGGCCACAGGAGGAGGTTGTCGGCCATTGAACGGCCTTGCCGACCACCAGTGAGCTTTACCGGTCCCCTGCCAGCCACCGATGGTAGTTTGGGAAAAAAAGATTTTTTACACACGGGTCTTTAAGTACAAGCCACTAGGGCTCATTTCCTCACACCCACTTGTCCAAAAATGCTCTCTCTCTCACTAAGTACTCCTTCTCTCTAGATTTGCACTTTCTACACGTTTTCCAACACCCCACGCAAACTTTATTTGCTAAACCCTCTTAGTCCTCTTCACTTTGAACTGATTGGAATTTGATTTTGACACTTTTTCCCTCTGTTTCACCCTTTTAGGTTTGTTCCCCTCGAGTTTCTCTCGAGTTTTGTGCACTTTTCCCGGCTTTGACTTTTTCTTCCATTTTCTCTCTCCTAGGATTGACTTTTTCCAAGTTTACGCTCTTTTCTTCATTTTTCTTTATTTTCACCCACTTTTCACCCATTTTCTAGATGGCGGATAGTTCACCACACGACAAGCCCCTTCAGAGGTTCCTCTCGTATTTCCATCTATTCCCGAGGCGGCTGGAGGTTTTGAGGCTGACCTCAAGGCAGAGTTCGAGCCTGAGCTAGAGCCTGAGCCAGAGCCACTACCAATGAGAGTACAACCATTTGATCCGGAGATGTACCATCCCAGGACACATATCTTGCCAGCCGATGGCATTAGGCACTTCAGCGACTTTATTCCCGATGTGCCGGAGGATCTTCTGCTGAGGGAGCCGACTTCTCACCTTTCATCTGTCACAGTTGAGGTATGAGCTCTGTTTTCATGCATTCTTGCCTATCTTTCCTTGCATTTCCTGCACTACCTTTTATCTGACTGCACTTTCATCACTGCCATATCTGATTGCCACAAGGAGAGTCTCGTGCTTTTAGAGGGTATGGAGCCACGACTGCGTGAGACTGGTACGACGAGCTCCCTATAAAAGTTCGCGACATCGTAGATGAGACCGGCTTCAGCTTATTCTGCTCCGGCCTGACGCGGGTTATCGCGAGCCGTCCTCTTCTGGGCGCACATGTGGAGAGGTAATGGGACACCATCAACTCCTTCCACTTTTCCACCACTGGGAAGATGACAATGACTCCCTACGACTTCGCCATGCTCACCGGCTTAGACGTAGAGGGTGATCTGATCTCGTTCGAGTTCGACATGGGAGAGTGAGAGGTGACCTGGGTTGAGCTGCTAGGAGTGCATCCATCCATATACCGAGTAGGCATGGATAGATATACCTGGTTTGCGGAGTAGTTCAGAGGGTGCGAGCCTGAGACCGTAGAGGAGATGGAGTAGTACGCCAGAGGCTTCCTGATGTTCGTCTTCAGTACCATCTTGTTTTTGAACAGGTGAAACACTATAGGCTTATATCTGCTGAGCGCCCTGGTGACCTTTCTCGGGTGTTCTTCTATGATTGGGACGGAGCCGGCCTTGCCACGCTATATGGATACATGAGCTCAACCTCTTATCTGAGAGGAGACTTGATCGGAGGCTACTAGTGAGCCTGGGAGGTATGCATCTTAATTTTCTCTTTGCACTTTACATTTTTTGCTTTACATCTGTTCAACACCTGTGCTTTCTGCTTTGCACTTTTATATCTGTTCACACGTTGTGCTTTCTGCTTTACACTTTTTACATCTGTTCATGCATTGTGCTTTCTGCTTTGCACTTTCTATATCTATTTATACTGTATTGATCACATATCACTGCATTTTCTCCGCAGCTGTGGATGTATGCATATTTTCTGACTTTTGCCAAAGAGCCCATAGAGGAGTTCCCATTGGCAGTCCCTTACTCATGGAGGTATGACGACCGGCACTAACGCAGGACCTACGAGACCTTCACATTCTTCTGGCATTACTTCGACACTGTGGCTGCTCATGAGATAACCTAAAACATAGTCATTTTTGCTTTATAACTGTTCTGATTCACATTTAGCAACTGACAGCAACTAATAATTTGTACAACCTTTATTTACATAATATGTGGCAGCCATAGGCTATGATGCCAGTTGGGATTTGAGACCACTATGCTGGGGCCGAGCTACTTCTCACTTTCGCATTCTATTCGAGGACCCAGTCTGCCGGGATTGGTTCTTGAGCAAGCGGTTCATGCACCAGACTGTAGACCTGCCTGACTCGATCATTCTGATGACGCTGCCATAGTCCATGCGATTAGCAGATGGCCTATCCATTGATGAGGTCGCTCAGTTTATGGTGGGCTTGGATGCTGACTGATTCCGAGCAGAGGGTGACTATTCAACCTTCATTTAGACACACCTCATGCCATCTTTGACTGGTGCTCGTGGTGGTGATGGAGCCAGAGCTCCTGCTGCGAAAGAGGCATCTAGAGTGACCAGGGCAACTAGGGCCCATGCTAGAGAGGCTCTTTGCACCGGTTGGCCAGAGCTTCCCACTGTTCTTACATGTTAGCAGTATATTGGAGTGGCTTACCAGATCCCAATTGAGCCTGCACCGACTGGGCACAAGTTTGTCAGGGTTCGAGGCCTGACCAAGGTATGGACCACTATTTACTATTTGCACCCCACATTTCACTTCAGATATATTTATTACAAACACTGATCATCCAAATGCATTTGCAGGCATCTGTAGACACCCCATTTTTGACTGTCCTCAAGACTTGGACGTCATCGTTTGAACACTCGGTGATCATCCATGTTCGTGTTCGTCTTGAGTTCTCGGAGGTTTCGGTTGCGCGCCTTGCCTCAAGACTTCTCGACTTGTTTGTTTTGTGCTTGGTTATGCACCAAACACTTGTGTTTTTGCTTCTAAGGGTGGGGAATGGCTTGTTGGCCATCCCCACACCTCACCGGCCTTGGCTTAAGGCCACCGGCCTTGTTTTCTTGCTACCGGCCAAAGATTTTGGTCGGTCGGCAATGTGTTTGGTCGGCCGGCCATTTTTGTTGGTCAATCAGCCATATTTTCTAGCTGAGCCCTTTCCATCTGCTTTTGGCAGATATTTTATGCCAGCTGTCACAGCTGGCATCCACATTACATCCCCTCCATACACGTGTATGGAGGGATTTTCCTCTTACTTAGCTTGCTTAGGAAGCTTGGCATTTGAACCTCTATAAAGAGGGAGCTCTTCCTCCCTCTTCCAAGGTTCAGAAAAATTAGGGTTAGAGAGTGAGATATAGTTTTGTATCTATACTCCCTTGTTTGATCCTATTTTGTGCCTTAAAGTGAGTTTTTGTCTTACTTTTGCACTTGAACACCGAGCATTACACCATCCTTGGGTTGCTGAGGTAGTAGAGGGTTATTGTTAGGGCTCTTGAGTTGATTTTGATCAGAGAAAGGTGCTGGAGTGGTGTTGTTGAAGAGGTTCTTCAAAGGTGAGAACCTACATTCTTTGTTCCCCATTTTTGCAGAAGCTTTTAGCCTATCTTTGTTATTGTTATAAGCTTCAACTATAACTGATAAAAGTTTTGATTTTGTGTGTTTTAGAACTTTGTTTAAGGTCACTTTGAGGTTTGGGGTTGTCTCCCCCCTCCAAGGCCTTGTTAGGCCTTGTTTTAGGCCATACCTTTTGGCCATTGTTTTGGTCTTTGCATGACCTCTCTACCACTGAAATCCAGAGGATTTTCAGTGGTGAAGAGGTGGTTTTGAGGTCCTAAAAAGGAGAGGGTCATCCCCTCTCCTTGTTGTCTTTAATGCTTGCATAAATGGCTTATGTAAGGGGCTTGCAGGTTCAGAAAAATTAGGGTTAGAGAGTGAGATATAGTTTTGTATCTATACTCCCTTGTTTGATCCTATTTTGTGCCTTAAAGTGAGTTTTTGTCTTACTTTTGCACTTGAACACCGAGCATTACACCATCCTTGGGTTGCTGAGGTAGTAGAGGGTTATTGTTAGGGCTCTTGAGTTGATTTTGATCAGAGAAAGGTGCTGGAGTGGTGTTGTTGAAGAGGTTCTTCAAAGGTGAGAACCTACATTCTTTGTTCCCCATTTTTGCAGAAGCTTTTAGCCTATCTTTGTTATTGTTATAAGCTTCGACTATAACTGATAAAAGTTTTGTTTTTGTGTGTTTTAGAACTTTGTTTAAGGTCACTTTGAGGTTTGGGGTTGTCTCCCCCCTCCAAGGCCTTGTTAGGCCTTGTTTTAGGCCATACCTTTTGGCCATTGTTTTGGTCTTTGCATGACCTCTCTACCACTGAAATCCAAAGGATTATCAGTGGTGGAGAGGTAGTTTTGAGGTCCTAAAAAGGAGAGGGTCATCCCCTCTCCTTGTTGCCTTTAATGCTTGCATAAATGGCTTATGTAAGGGGCTTGCATACTTAGCTTGTTTTGGCTTCATTTCAGTGTATGTTAGGCCTTGTTTTTGTCATGATGTAGCACTATTTTAACTTGGTTTAGACATACCATGCATGCTTTGTATACTTGTCCTGTAATCCCATGATTTGCCTTAACATGTACCTAGCATTTAGACTACCATGCTTGCATGTTTTGGCCCAACTCCATGAAGCTTTTAGGCTTGTTGTAGCATGGTTAAGCTCTGTTTTTCATTGATTTGGCCATGTTTGCATTGTTTTATATGGCTACCATGTAATCTAGCTTGTTAGCTTTGAGTGTCCGAGTTGCTAGTATGCACTATTTGGATCATTTCAGTGGTTTGGCATCACTTGGAATGCTATTTCAGTCCATATTTCATGCTTATAAACTTACACTTATCACTCCTTTAATGTCTTAAAGAGTTTGTGTTTTATGCCTCATGAATGTGTCATTGTGTATGCCATCATGCTTAGGTCATTGGGATGCCATCTAAGTGGATTTTTGGGCTTATTTTGACATGTCCTAACTCTATTTTGGGTCGCTTAAATCGTGCCATGTTTGGTTGTATTAGGTGTAGTGTAACACCTCTTTGATGGCCTTGCATGCCTGATGATTTTGCCCCTTCGTTTTAGGTTGTTTTGGCTTTGGTCATTGCATGTTTTAGGCTCACTTTAGCTTGATTTGGGACTGTTTTAGATCCCCTTGTCCCTTTGGGGCTTGCTTCATGTAGCCTTGGTTTGAGTCCTTCGGCTAGCTTCAAGCTTTAGGCTCTCTTGCACGCATTGATTACTTTGTTTAGTTGGTTTGGCATCATTCCTAGCATGTTTTCAGAGTTTAACATGTTGTCACATTTGCATTCTTTTTCATTCCTTTTAAGTGTGCTTCAAAGTCTCCCTTTGATGCTTAAGTGTTAGGCCAACTACCATGCATGTTTGTATGTGATTTTGTCCCCTATCCCTTGGCATATTGGCCGTTGATTTGGGCTTATTCGAGAGCTTCCCATTTTGGTTTAAGACCATTCCTGCATGTTGTCGCATACTTGGCCTATTAATATGTTGTTGCATGCTTAAGTGGTAGTGCATTTGGCATGCATTCTTTTGGTTTTACATTGTTTAACATGTTGTTACATGTTTGCCTCACATGCTGTTACATGATTGAATGAAGTCACATGCTTATTTGCATGCTTGTCTTGGCATATTGTTGTATGATAATTGCCTTGTGCAACATTGTTTGTTTGCATGTTCATGTTGCATTAGCTTGCTTGCATGTCTAGGTTGCATAGCTTTAAGCATGCATTCCTTGCCCCTTGATAAACCATGATAGAGGTTGAGGGTCCCTCATTTGTTTTGTGTGCATTTCATTTGACATTAAAATGCACACTTGGCACCTTGGGCCATTATGCATTGAAATGCGTGATTGATGGCCCGAGGGTCGAGAACCATACTCCTTTGTGTCTCAAGAATGACAAGGAGGGTGGTGGTGCAAACATTGCTTTGAAAATGTACCGTCATGCTCTGTCTGTCCTCTGTTGCAGCAAAACAGGATTCTGCAGGGAGAGATGGTCGGTCGACCATCTTCAATGCCGGCCGGCCATTAATTATTAGCCGATATTACCACAAATGGTCAATGACCAGTTCCCCATGGCCGGTGGCCTTACCTCTTGGTCAGTGACATCCCACAATGCTCAGGGAGTGATCCTGAAGCTTCCTTGGGACTTGTGAAGCTTTCAGAAGTACAAATCAGTGTAAATAGAGGCAGCATGAGTATGGCGATGGATTTCCGAGCGGAGCAGAGCGTGCACGCATTCAACCCTCTTCCCAAGGCCTCTTTACTGCTTTCTTAGCTTAATTAATTCATTTAACTAATTAAGTATTGTGTAATATTTAATTAGCTTGTTAGTTAATTAATCTGTATTATTCTTTCAGTCCCTCCCTCGAGAGGGCGCAATTGTGTAATAAGCGTGCGTGTGTGTGATGCATGTCTTCCAACCCCCACTTCTTTCTCCCTTTTATTTAACCGCATATGATGGTTAGTTTTAGGGCATATTAGATTTAGCATACCTTATGCTATGCATGTTTGCATTCATTCATTTGTATTGCATGCACCGAGCTCGGCGCATCATACTAATTGCATAGTATTTCAATTCCAACTTGAATACATGTATCAAATTGCCGCATATCATATGCCATCTTAGATTAGATAAGCCTATTCTAATTGCATTTCGGACGTGTTGCATTATTCATCTTAACATGGACTTGGATCATACCTTTGATTACTAACATGTTCTTGTTTTGGCTCGGAGTACACTGTGAGTGTTTATGCTTTAGCATCTTGCATGTGTGTAAGTGATAACATGACAACATGCTTGCCATGATGCCAATTGCTTATGTGATATAACTGCCTGAATGCCTGTGGGTGAAGGTTGGGTTACTTGAGTTGGAATAATTCGTAGAAACCCATGTTTTAGCCTACTTGCGAGTAGCAAACTTCAATCCATTTTCAAAACAAACGAATATTCGATGCTTTGTTCCAACTTAGGCAATCCAGTCTATACTTGTATGCTGTGTGCATCACATAGTTATTCTAGGCTAATAACAGGAATAAGAGCGCATAATGTTTTCAAAACTCGGTATCATGGTTAGTAGAGGCCAATCTTTGATCGGGCGAGCGGGGGTGCTCACGAAGTGACCTACCCCAATCATACCCAAGTTCCTGAGCTGAGGCAACTTTGGTGATGACGGACACGTGGCTTTAGGCAACGAGCCAGGGTTTCCTAAATTTCCCTAAAATAAAATATTTAGGTAGCAACTCTGTATCTGGCAAAGCAGTCCATGTTTGGCACTTCTTTCTTAAAAATCAATTTTCCAAAACGTATTAAGAACCGTGACACTTGAGTCCGAATTGTGGTAGCATAAAGCCTGACGGCGCGTCCACAGTTTCTGAGGACTCTGCTGGGGAGTTAGAGAGCTTAACTCGAACTCATGATATCTTGTTTTTACTACACTTTTGTGTTTCTTTGCATTGCATTTGCATTGGTGCGCCTAGGACACTGTGTTTGCCATCTGCTATTCCTGAATGGTTTGTCAGAGGCTCGCTTTGAGAAGCGTGCCATAAGGCTGACCGGTTACGGGCTCTGCCACGATGGGAACACAAACCCCGATTTTTATCGGGACACCCTTTTGACCATTCGACCTAGTGCATATCCGGAATCCATAGTGACCTTTCCAAACTAGGACATGTTGCTTACCCGATTGTAGGTTGTTTGAAACCGCTGCGTGCGTAGTGAAACCCTAGCTTCTGAGAAAATAGGACAGGGAAACCCTACCCCTCCATAGGGGTGTTTTTGCTCTCACTTGTTTGTTATGTGCTTTAGAGTTGACCTCTACAGGGGAATACACATATCAGTCTGTAAGTCTGGGCATCAAACTTGCGGGCATCAGTGTTTTCAGAATCAGTTATATCTGCGGGTATCAGATTCAGATTTGGGGCAGTAATTTTGGGGAATAGTGATCAGTGGTCGAATACAGTTATTCAGCTGTACTTATGTCCGTTCTAGTAAAATTGGGCTGAGATGCTGCCTACTTTCTCTTTCAGTTTGGAGTAGCTAGCGTTCTCCTTTGTTGACGCAAGACCGGTCAAGGTTTACCGGTTCAACTGCTCCGTCAGGTACCAGTTACATTATCTCCGTTCAGTTCAGCAGACTTATGATGACACAAAATTCAGAGAAAATTGTGATTATGGCAGCCACATTGGACCAAGGAATCATCTTGTAGGATGAGACCAATGTTGAAATATCACATCCGCCTAGGTCGCCTGTTGCGCACGCGATCTGGACACCCCAGTTGTTTCAAACTCGTGAGCCCACCACGTTTGAGTTGATGGGAATAATTGGCGACCTCCAGAGATCTGTGGCTGATCTAGCCTATGGAATGTCAGCCCCGTCACCAACTGCATCGTATGTTGGGAACTTCATGCCGCAGGAGCCCCTGCTACTGGGGCGAATTGTAATTGAGCTCAGCCAACCTGGAGCTGTCTCAAAATCAGGCAATGACGTATCAACGACAACGGGGCTTCGCACTAAAGCAACAACCCAAACCTCCCACCAAGCTGAGGCTAGTGGAAAGAACAAGATGAAGGTGGACGCTCATCCCTACGAACAACTTCAGCAAGCTGTTGAGGCTCTAAACGCCAAGGGGTTGAATAAGCAACAAGTACTCGCAGTTTTGGCTAAGACTGTGGATGACATCTTCCCCACTAAGACCGAGAGTAGTTCAAGCCAGAGGGAAAATCGGGATAAGGACCGTCGCACCGGAACTGTTCCTACCAACCCTAATCCTGCACCTAGAAAAGATTCGAGAGCCAAGACAGCACCTGCTGATCAGCCCCGTCACCAACTGCATCGTATGTTGGGAACTTCATGCCGCAGGAGCCCCTGCTACTGGGGCGAATTGTAATTGAGCTCAGCCAACCTGGAGCTGTCTCAAAATCAGGCAATGACGTATCAACGACAACGGGGCTTCGCACTAAAGCAACAACCCAAACCTCCCACCAAGCTGAGGCTAGTGGAAAGAACAAGATGAAGGTGGACGCTGATCCCTACGAACAACTTCAGCAAGTTGTTGAGGCTCTAAAAGCCAAGGGGTTGAATAAGCAACAAGTACTCGCAGTTTTGGCTAAGACTGTGGATGACATCTTCCCTACTCAGACCGAGAGTAGTTCAAGCTAGAGGGAAAATCGGGATAAGGACCGTCGCACCGGAACTGTTCCTACCGACCCTAATCCTGCACCTGGAAAAGATTCGAGAGCCAAGACAGCACCTGCTGATCCTTTTGCTAGTGCATCCAGCACAGGTCCACATACTTCGAAGTATCAGCCTCGAGGGCGCAGAGTCTTCCATGCCCTCTACATGCTGTGTGCATCACATAGTAATTCTAGGCTAATAACCAGAATAAGAGCGCATAATGTTTTCAAAACTCGATATCATTGTTAGTAGAGGCCGATCTTTGATCGGGCGAGCGGGGGTTCTCACGAAGTGACCTTTCCCAATCGTACCCAAGTTCACAAGCCGAGGCAACTTTGGTGATGACAGACACGTGGCCATAGGCAACGAGTCAGGGTTTTCTAAATTTCTCCAAAATAAAATATTTAGGTGGTGACTCTGTAGCTGACAAAGTAGTCCATGTTTGGCACTTCTTTCTTAAAAATTAGTTTTCCAAAACGATTTGCCGGATTTGGACTCTTTGGTGATTTATCAATCTCACATCGCACATTATGGGATCAGATTAAGAACCATGACACTTGAGTCTGAACTGTGGTAGCATAATGCCCAAGGGCGCGTCCACAGCATCCATTGAAGCACTCATGAGCTGATAGCCTCCTTGATGGCTATGATACAGAGGAGGGAGACGCTGCTTGGTCTCCACGGCATCCCGGTAATTTCTTCAATTTACACTTCATGCTATCATCTTCCCACTAATACACTGGCATTTCAACTGTAGTCTTTCCCAAACTGCATCTAACACACTATATCTGATACACTGCACTCACACATTGCATTCTTCACTATACTTACACACGGTATCTGATTTCTGCATATCACTTATTCTGTACACTGTGGTTGCATCTGATACACATGCTGAAATAGATCTGTGACAACTGTCCTTTTCAGATCCCAGCTATACTGACTACTCCAGCGGTATCCGCAACACCTGCACCAGTGGTATCTCCTCCAGTAGCAAGGAAGAGAGAGAGGGCTAGAGGCACCCGAGGCCGGAGCAATCATCCTAAGCCGATCTTGAGTGATGATGATGTTGAGACAAGCGACTCTAAGGAGATAGTAAGTCAGCACTCTGTGTCATTTGACAGCTGAGATGATGACGCCGACTTGAGTTCCGAGAGCGAAGGCGACGATGTTGAGGAGGGTTCTGGAACAAAGAGCGGAGATGATACCGGCTCTGGTTCCAGCTCAGAGGCAGATTCAGATAGTGGAGTCGATGAAGATAGTGCCCCTGATTTTCTGATTTTTTGCTTAGTTTCTTTTTGTTTAGTAGCATTAGCAGATGTATAGCTTTTGGATGCCTTATTTGCTTTAAAACTTGTACTCCTCTTTTGTAAAAACCATGATCGGAATAAAACCTCACAGTTTTTATGAAAAGTGTGTTATCATTTTTGCATCATGGGCACCATATTAGCATGAAATGAACATGGAATTGAAATGGCCAAGAGCACTTGATTGAAACAAAATTCTTAATCGGGTAATGAACCGACCAACAACCGAAATACAAAAAGGAACATATAACTCGATAAGCAAAAACAACAACAACTCGATAAACAAAATAGAACAACTCAAATACAACACAACAAACCTGCGAAAACCAAAAGGACTCAAAACAAGACCTTAAAAACACATAAAAAGTAGAACAAAACACATGCTTTCAGCATTGTTCAGCACAAAGGTAAACAACAGGCCTGAAAAGAAGGCTGCCGGCCACAAATTAAGATTGCCGGCCACATGCCGACCACAAAAGGTAGCCTCCCGGCCACCAATGTGGCCTACTGGCCATCAATGTGCAGAATCTCCAAATTGTTGACAGCTGGCTTCCACTCACTGCCTTATGTTCTACGAAAGGTTGAACTTCGGGGATTCTTCATTTTTGCTACAAATTCGACACAAATGGAGCCATTTTTCGCCAAAAGACTCTTGGATTGGATAGCGACTTTAAATGGATCGAAAAAGGTAAATTGCTAGAGTTTCGGCATAAATGCACTTTTTCTATTGAGCTGAACTCCATTTTTGTTTTCCATTCCTTTATGATGCGGCTTGGTGCTGGGACCCGATTACACACGTCTTTAGCTTCAAGGGACAAGAAATGTGCCCGACAATTGAAGAATTTCAGGCATTAATGGAATCTCGGCGCGACGAGGAAATCATGTTTCAGTCTCATTTTGGCCACGCCTAAGCGTTGGGACGGATGTGTGGGCTTACTCTGCACGAGGCTCGATCTCTAGCTCACAACGGAGAACTGGACATTCCAAGTCTGATTCATCGATTTTCCGACATTAGTAACTGAGGCAACCTTCTCTGGAAGAATTTTTGGCAACATGCCCTCTACTTATGCATGCTTGCTCATTTTTTCCTTCCTCCTAGTTTTGGCGGATCTAGCATTTGATTGATTGAAGTGGCCTAAGGTTTGAAAGAAGGCAAGAGTTGTATTTGTTTGGCATTGGCCGAGACTTCGATGGGCATAGACACCATTCATCGACGGGAGACTACCAAATTCACAAGGAGTCCGCTGCTTTTTCAGGTATTGTTTCCCACTTTTTCTCATATGTGTTTCTCACATCTCTCGAAGCTCATGCTCTGTTTTTCTCTCAAAGACCTTTTCTTTAATCTCTCTATTCTTTAATCTCTCTTTTCTTTCATTCCTTCCCAGGTGTGGCTTATGGATAAGCTGAAGGTAGTGGACTCTTGCCCTGAGTACTTAGCTCGAGGCTATTTCTTCCGATACCAACTAGTGGATTTCCTGAATAAGGGGTGGTGGTGAGACTGGATGTGCAACAGCTCTGCTATTGACATAGCTTGGCATTGCCCCTGGCTTAATTTAACCGAGATGAGCTATAGCATGGCTCGGAAGCCTGGCACACAGTTGATCAACCTTGCACACTATGTATTCTACTTCCCCTTTCAGTTTAGACATTAGTTTGGGCACGATCAGGTCCGCCTTGAGGAGGGGGTAGAGTACCTGGTTTCATTCCTCATTCGAGGTTCACATTTGGCTAGCTACCTCATTGCTTGGAGGACGAGAGAGCTTCCGATCCCTGTCCCTTATTTCAGTTGCACCCTTTCTAGCGAATGCTTGGCTTGGCTTGATGATGAGGCACAAACTGGGCCCGCTTTGGCTTCAAAAGCTTCCACAAGCACAAGTGGGGGACGCGGCAGCACCTGACTCATCTATGTCCCTAGTTTATTGCTTTGATCTTTCTTTTCAAGTTTTTGATGTAATAAAAAGCAGCTTTGATTTGTATCAGCGAGTTAGAGAACTTTTATATTGAAATCAATGAAATTAAAGTTGTGGGCACTGAAAATTTTCCTTTGGGTCTAAAAATGGTCTAAGTTGTAAAAAGGTAAATTTTGAACAAAATCAATTTTTATCAAAACTTTCCAAAACCATTTTCGAAAAGGATCACCACTTGACATGCAAGGAATCAATCCTCAAGATGTACAACCCCGAATCAAAAGATCAGAACTGCCCCTTGATTGAACTCCATTGTTCAGCATTATAACAAGCTCTTCTCTTAGAGTAAAGATCACAACCGAACTCTTAGGTACGGAACAGACAAAGATGACCTGATCAAACACATGGATAGGACAGTTGAGTTGGAGGTGTTTACGGCCGAACTTCAGGATGAAGTTGCCTATGTATCCGAAGGATGGGAATCAGACCTTACGCAGTTCGGTTCAGGTTCATTCGAGTATTAACTCTTTCCTTTTGCGCTCTAACTTTTGCCAAGGCCGCCCTTTAGGGTCTTCAACCTTGCGAGCTCAGTTTTTCTTTATTTCTAATTTTTGCCTAGGTCACCCTTCTAGATTTTCGACCTAGCGAGCCTCTCAAGGGTAATATTTTTTCAACTTGTCCATGTTGATCGGTTGGGAAAATTTTAAGCCATCCAAGTCCATGAGAATAAGAGCTCCACCCGATCAGATAGTTTTGATGATGTAAGGATCAGTCCAATTGGGTTTGAACTTGCCCCTAGGGTCATGGATGGAAGCTCAGTTGTCTTTTAGCACCAAATCCCCCTCTTTGATTCTTTGGGGCTTAACCTTCTTGTTAAAAGCCTTACCAATCCTCTGTTGATAGCCTTGAATGTGATACAATGCTTTTAACCTTCTCTCGTCTAACAACATCAACTCCTCAAACTTGCTCTGTTACTAGTCTGCCTCTGTTATTTGACACGCAACCATAACTCACAGCGACAGGACTTCTATTTCAATTGGTAGATCAACTTCTATCCCATAGACAAGATAATATGGGGTGGCCCCTGTAGATGTCCAAATTGAAGTTCTATAACCCCAGAGTGCGAATGGCAATTTATCTGGCCAGTCCCTGTAGGTCTCAACCATCTTCTGCAGAATATGCTTGATGTTCTTGTTGGCAGCCTCAACAGCTCCAATGGTTTGCGGCCGGTATATAGATGACTTGTGAAAAGCCACATTCTATTTCTCCAACAAGTCTATCACTTCTTTCTTGAAGTGGGAGTCATTATCTAAAATGATCTCATTTGGGAGCCCATAACGCCAAATGATGTTGTTTCTGATGAACTTAGCCATATGCGTTGCTTTCAACACTGCGTAGGACTGAGCCTCCATCCACTTTGTGAAGTAATCAATTGCCACCAGAATGTATTCATGCCCATTCGACCATTTTGGTGTGACTGCCCTAATGACATCAATTCCCTAGACTGAGAAAGGCCATGGTGAAGTCATGTTGTAGAGTTTTAACGGCGGGATATTCATGCGATTAGCATGAATTTTGCATTTGTGGCATTATCGAACAAAACCAGTACAATCCTCCTCCATGGTAGACCAGTAGTAACCATGCCTAAGAATCTTCCGGGCTAACATTACTCCGTTCATGTGCGCTCCACACTCCCCTCTATGGATGGCCTCCATTAGGCGTTTTGACTCCTCTTCTTCAAAACAAAACTTGTGCATTCCCAGATGACCCTTGTTATACGATTTACCTCCGCAGATGATAAATTGAATGGTCATTCACCATATTCCCCTTTTGTCCTGGGCATTTGCCCCTGGTAGATAAATCTCCTTTTCCAAGAAGTTCCAGATATCGTAGTACCAGGGGTGTTGATCTTGCGTTTAATCTACTATGACGATAGTTTCATAGGCTGGCGTGTAACTCTGCTCAATGATAATTGGACGCATCCGGATTCCAAGTGGGATGTCTATCATAGAAGATAGAGTTGATAAAGCATCAGTGAACCTGTTCTTCTCTCTTAGTAGATACGTGAAAGTCAGCTTTTCAAACCTAGGAATTAGAGCATCCAGGGTTTGGTGATAAATCTTTATCTTTTCTTCTTTGACCTTCCAGTCTCCATTTACTTGAGAAACAACTAGGTTCGAGTCCCCGATAGCATCCAACCTTTTTGCCCCTAGTTCTAGGGTGACTTCCAAACTAACGATACACGCCTCATACTTTGCTTTGTTATTGGATATCTTGAATCAGAGTTTGATGGCTAAAGGTATATGGGAGTTGTCTGGTGCTATCAGCAACACACCTATCCCATAACCATATTGATTGGATGCTCCGTCAAAGCACATTGTCCAAGTCTCTTCCTCAATTTGCAGAATGGCTTCATTTGGGAACAGGTATTCTACTGCTTCATCCCCTTCTACTGGGTGATCTGCCAGGAACTCCATTACAGCTCCCCCCTTGAGATCAAATTCGGAAAGGAGAAGTAACCAACGAGCTAGCTGTAGTTGGTCTTTTTCGTGCCCCCTTTCGAAGGTTTGAAAGAAAGCCCTACAGTTCAAACTCCCGTGGTTCTAAATCTAATCTCACAAGTGCAATGTGAAATTGAAAAACACCAAAGAGTCCAAATCAGGAAAATCGTTTTGGAAAATCGATTTTGAATCAAAAATGCCAAAATTGGACTGCTTTGCCAGTTATAGAGTCGTCACCTAAATATTTTATTTTTGGAGAAATTTAGGAAACCCATGACTCGTGCCCAAGGCCACGTGTCCATCATCACCAAAGTTGCCTCGACTCGGGAACTTAGGTACGAGAGGGGAAGGTCATGAATTGAGCACCCCCGCTCGCCCGATCAAAGGTTGGCCTCTACTAACCATGATATAATTTTTATGTAAATTATATGCTCTTATTTTGTTTATTAGGCTAGCATTACTATGTGATATGTACGCACATAAGTATAAATTGCAAGAATTGGAACAATTCAATTTCATGTTCGTTTGTGAAAAGGGTTTGAATTTGCCACTTCAAGTGGGCTTAAAGTTGTGAATTTGCCACTTGACAAAGTGGGCTTGAAATGTACATTTGTTGAATCATTCTAATTCAACCAACAAGCCATCATCCACAGGCATTCAAACAGTTTAGCAAGTAAGCACTTTGCCCTCCAATTTGGAATTAAGCTACAAAAGGCTAGAAAAATAAAGCTAACACATAGGGCTAACTAGGCTAGCAAACTAGACACAAGGAGGGGAGGCTAAACCCTCCAATTTTGGACTTCAAAATGTGATTTTTATCACTGAAAATACTCTGAAATTTAGTGTTCAAAAGCCCAAAAAAAAAAAAAAATTGAAGGTGGGAAACAAAGATGGAAAAGCCTCACAAGAAAGGAATAAAGAAGGGTGAGATACCCCACTAACCTTAAATGGCCTAAAACGCCAATTTTATCCCACAAAAACAGAGTTTTCTTATGCTAAAAAACAACCCAAAAACAATTTGAAAAGATAGAGAAACAAGTGAACTAAGCAAGCTTAAAAGGGAAGTGTTATACCTTTTAAAGCAAAGATCAACTGTAGGCACTAATTCAAGCCAAAACCACCTTCAAGAGCTTGAAGAAGGCTTCAAGGAACCTCAGCTCAAAGATGATCAAATTTGGTTAAGGAAGTATAGGCAAAAGTGTAGTATAACTAGGCTAATGTGCACAAATTTGCAAGAGAGAGAGATTTTTGTTCCAAAATTTCTAACCCTCAAAAATGGGGGAGGAGACCCCATATATATAGAAAAACATACATTTGGCTGAGAGAAATCCCTCCATACACCCTAAAAAATGAGAGAGGAGACCCCATATATATAGAAAAACATGCATTTGGCTGAGAAAAATCCATTCATACACGTGTAGGGAGATGGAGACAATTGTGCCAACAACTGAAACAACTGTCAACAAAATATCTCCAAAAAGGTCACTGGTGGCTGGTAGCCTCAATTGGTGGTTGGAAGCCACCAGGGGTTGCAGGCTCGAAGATTTTGATCCAAAATAGGGCACAAAATGGATAAGGTTTGAAGGCTCAAAGACAGGGCATTCCAATGAGGACTTCGGGCACTAAAACAAGCACAAATAATCATAATCATCGAGTGCACAAGCGATGACATCCAAGTCTTGAGGACGGTCAAAAATGGGGTGTCTACAGTTGTCCCTCTTTGACGGAGCTCAGAAATCATGAAATGACATGAGTGCATGTCAAAGCCTAGAGACGACCCATTTTGACAAGGCTGAAAGACTTGGACAAACAAACAAGATAGAAAATAAATGGTTGCGTTCGCAGGCTACCAATGTATCCCTTTGCAAGGAATCAAACCAGCGTAGTTCTAGGGCGAAATGAAAACAAGGTGCATGATGCAAGAACATAACTTATGATCATGCAATGAGGCTATGCAATGAAACATTTGAATGCAAATATAATGCAAAGAAAATGCCACATTTAAACAAACTAAAACAAGGTACAACAATTCCAATCATGAAAGGAAATAAGTAAATAAACATGCCACACATGGGAATAACAAGCCAAACCACATTTCATGCAGAAAGGATGTAAGAAAATTATGTAAGCGTAACTACGCATTGCGCAGGAAAGGCGAAGGGCGACGTAACCATCGGGCGCATCCGAGGTCTCAACCGAGATCCTAACAAGTTGCACGCGTGAGGAGAAGAGGGTGATGTGAACACAGGGCACACCAGAATGTTTTTAACCAATTGGAAATCCTAACGCATCGCACTCGAGAGAAGGAAAGGTGGTGTGAACATCGGGCGCACCCAAATGTTTTTAACTGATTTGAATCTTAACGCGTTGCACGTGAGAGGAGGAAAGGTGGTGTGAACACCGAATGCACCCGAATGTTTTTAACGAATTTGCAATCCTAACGCGTTGCACACAAGAGAAGGAATGGGCGGTGTGAACACCGTGTGCACCCGAATGTTTTTAACCGATTTGCAATCCTAACGCGTTGCGCACGAGAGGAGGAAGGATGGTGTGAACACCGGGCCCACCTGAATGTCTTTAACCGATTTGCAATCATAGCGCGTTGCACGCTGTAGACACCCCATTTTTTACCGCCCTTAAGACTTGGAGGCCACATGTTGATTGCTCGAGGATTAAGGCTATGTTGTGCAATCGCTCAGTTTCTTCAACAAAAAGAGCTCCAAATCCCAACCTTACACCCCATTTTGGACCAAAAAATTTTTGAGCAAAATGATTTTAGACCTTAAAACCCTCTCTTTCAAAATATTTTTGCCAAATATTTCTACGATGTTCCGAGGCTCGTATTTTGTTAAATGTTGCACTTTTCGGTAAACCAAGCAAGGACAAAGTGGAAATAAATCAAAGAGAGGTGAACTCTTTGAAATATCTTCCAAAACACCTTATTTAGAGGTTTGGAGTTGAAGAAAATAAGAGTGGAGGGAAGAAACCTAGTTGGGGAACAGGTTGGGCATGAACCGTTAAGAGAGAGAGCCGGGCAGCCTCACTAAATCAGACCTATCCTTTTGTATACTTGTATTTTAGTTATGAGGCCATCACGATTAGAAAGTGGACTTCTGGGCTTCATTTTACACTCAAGAATATCCTAAAGTCAAGTCCATATGAGGGAGATGTGGCTGTTTAGTTAGGCATCAATTCGGTTAGGACCAAAACTGAGCAACCTTCACTAAAATAGGCATATCTCTTTGTACACTTATAATTTAGATGTGAGGCTTCCACCATTAAAAGTAGACTTCCAGGGCTTCAATTTAGACTCAAGAATGACTTGTAAAGGAGTTCGGATGAAGGAGATATGCCCATTTGAAGTCGGGTCCAAAAAGTAAATTTTCTGGCCAGCTGTTGAATGAGGTTTGCCGGCCATGTGTCAGCCATGGATGAAGTTGCCCAGCCATGTGCCAGCCATTGATGGTGGTTGACGGCCAAAAATGAGGTCTTTCGGCCATTAATGAAGCTTGCCGGCCATTGGTGTCAAAAGTCAGATTTTGTGCAGATATTTTCCCTGCAGCTATTCCACATTGCTCTAGCTGTTCTATATTGATATTTTTGACCTGAAGCCATATATTTCTATATATAGAGGACCTTCTCTATTATTTTTAAGGTTGGAAAAATTTTGGGAGTCCCTCTCTCTGCAATTCTCTCTCTCCCTTGAACTTTTGTACATACAAGTGTAGATACACTTCAAGTTTGCCTATCAACCCTTAACCAAAGTTGCTTATCTTTGGGCTGAGGTTACTTTTGACCCTCTTTGAGATCTAGAAGGTGGTCTTGGCTTGATTTATTTCCTCAATTGTGTTTTGGCTTCAAGAGGTGTAGCACTCTCATTTTAAGCTTGTTTTGCATAATTGTTTTCCTATCTCTTTCCACTATTTTTGGACTATTTTTGGCCTGTCCTTGGACTGTAAAAAACTCTATTTTTGTGTCCTAAAAGTGGTGGTTTGAGGCCATCTTCAGTTAAGGGGTGGTTCACCCTTCTTGCTTCTTTGCCTATAAAGCTTTTGTGCCTTTCTTCACCACTTTCAAATCCACTTTTTTGGGCGTTTTAGCCACTGAATTGCAGAGGCTTTTTAGTGGTAAAAATCTCATTTTGAATTCCAAAATTGGAGGGGTTAGCCTCCCCTCCATGTGTCTTGTTTGCATGCTTAATTAGCTTTACATGTTAGCATGTTTTTCTAGCTTAACTTAGCTTAAGTCCAGCATGTTTTAGCTTCTAAAATAACCTGCTTTAGCTCTGTTTTGGGCTGTTTGGTTCATTTAAACTTTGTTTTGTGTAGTTGTAGTGTAAATTCTTGCACTAACTTGTTGTTTTAAGGCTTTAAATATCATTGGTGTGACTTGGTTGCATGTTTTTAGTGCTTTTTTCACTTAATTTCAGCACCTAAATTTCTACAACCTCCCTCTTTGCTTCACTCTTTCATTTGCTTTTGAGGGTTGTTTCAAACTTGGGATCTTTTTAGCTTGAGATTGAGATCATGCTCAATGGTTTAATCCTCTTTAAGGATTCATTATCAAGGGCATGATCTCTCTCTTGCCTTACACTATCCCTTGGTTGACACTTCCTTCACTTTAGAGGACACTCACCAATGGACAAATTGATTAAAGAATGATTTGGTAATTAAAATGAGTAAATAAAATTGAAAAGTAAAAGAGGCAAGATAAGCATGTCTTTGTGTTGCATTGCATGTGTTCTGTCACACCCAAATCTGGGTATGACCGGCCGTGGCCCACAGGGCCTCAGCCCAAGGAACACGTAAACCTAAACATGAACTCAAAAATCACAAAGAATAAATGTAACGATATCCCAGAAATAAATAAATAAAAAAAAATCAATCCACTGACATGCCACAAGTATAAATGGTAAAACCAGCCATAACCAACTTCCAAAAATATATACTAAATGGCACATAAACCGCCCACAAAATAAAATAATTCTAAATCAAGCCCAACCGCAATGTATGTACAAAACCCGACATAACAAGCTCAAATAAAATAAATGAATGTCCTAGTGGTCCATGTAATTGAGTCTTCACTACGCCATGAGTCCACCCTAAGTCAGTTGATAGCTCAGTGAGTAGCAACATGGATAGTAAATACAGTTTTGAAAACAGGGATAAATTCCAAAATAAGATATATATCACAAAAACTAGATTGCCATATAGTTTGGTAAATATAATATGTTTCAGAAAGAAGGTTCCACAGTTCAACACTTAAAATACTCGTGTCTCGCAAGAACATAATAAATGACATTTTCCACTTAAAACATATTATAACATGAACACCAATAATTTTTTGGGTACCAAGAAAAACAAATAATATGCCACACAGTTCTCAAGGCTATAAGCCCCGTTGGATCCAATATCGAACTAAGAGTCATCCTCAGGGTGGCACCTGGGCCTATTCTCAAAGACGATCCGATTGAAGGTCACCTAGTTGTTTTTAAGGGTCTTTTCCTTACAATCGTTGAGCACTAGAGTCATCACGGCCCAACCCGAATCAGTTCCCTAGTGGCCAGAGTCACCACACACAGTGGAATAATTTCCCTGGGCTAAATACACACATGGTCCCAATAATCAATACACATCAGTTTCGTAAAGCATGGTAGTTCATCATTATAAACATGAGACCAAAACAAATAGTTTACAGTATGCCAAGTTCACACATGTTTCAGAAATAATTTGATTCAATTGATAATATAATAATTTATCAAAACAGTTTAATCATGAAACAACAATTTAATTTTCCAACAGTTCAGGGTAGGGGAACATTTATAAAAATACGTAGCATGAAACTACTCACTTGGAATGAAATAATATAATCCTCGACTTGAATATAAAAGTCCAACTAGTGCCCTGAGCCAATATAAAAACTACGCGTCACTACTAATTCAAACATACTAAAAGGAATAATAAACTAAGTACCCCCAAACTAAAACGCACTAACACGCCTCAAACCAACTCACCATTACTCTTAAATATTACCTAAGTTCATGTACTTCAAGGTCTAAAATCACCCAAGACATAGGTTCCGATCGAAACTTAACTAAAAATAACTTTAAGATCCCTGATCCACCGTGTGAAGTGACGGCCTCTGTCTACAGTTCAGGACTTCGATTTGTGCGCGGTTACTTATCTGAACCAAGAGTCCAAAATTGGCAAATCGTTTCTGAGACACAGATTTTTGAAAGTGTGCAAACATGGACTGCTTTGCCAGATACAGAGCTACCACCTAATATTTTTTAATTCGGGAAATTTTTTAGGACCCTGACTCGGTCGCCGCAAGGCCACCATGTCCGTCTCACGGTTGGTCTCGCGCCTCGGGAGCTTGGGTAATCCATCGGGGAAGGTCAGCTATGGCGCACCTCTCTTCGCCCGGTCCGAGGACCCGGCTCTACTAACAGTGATATCGATTTTTAACGCTTTACTGTTTCTTATTACATTATTAGCTAGGAATTACTATGTTATGCGCGCAGCAAACAAGTATAGCGACTAGATTGCCTAATTTGGAGAAAGCATTTGGCATACCGTTTTATGTGTTGCAAATGCTTTGGAATTTGACTAGTCTGCGAGTAGGCTAAAAAACACGGATTCTCAATGAGTTCTTCCACTCAAACCATATCCAACTTCACCCCAGCTAACAGTAACATAAGCATTTTAGCGCCGATCGCAATAAGCATCACTGCATCATGTTAAGCATCGACAGGCACATCAACTCAGCCGAGCATGCTTAAAGCTGAAATAGTCTTACATCGTTACTCCGTTTTTGCCAAACACAAAACTAGCTTAGCACAACAGCATGTCCGTTCATGTAAAGTGCTAAATGCAACAGCATACAGAGTGTTGTAACGATAGGCTTTTCGGCTATCTAACCCTGGCATGTGAAATGGATCAACTATCCATATTCACTTTAGAATTGAGTTAACAAAGCAGTTAGCGTGATGTACCGAGGCCTAATGCATTGCAATTTTTACAATGCGATGGACTGACACCGATGGTATAGGCATAAGGTAACTGCCTAACTTAAACAGTGCCCTAATACTACATCTCAAAGCGGTAAATGAAACAGGAAGAAAGTGGGATTGGAAGACATACACACACCCACGACACACTTCATTCATATTTGCCCTTCACTCGGGAGGACCAAGATTAAATATTACAATTAATTAACTACTCAAGCTAATTATTATTACAATAATTAATTTTAATTAACAAAATTAATCAAGCTTAAAAAGTAAACGCCGGGAGACCGCTAAACTGCTCGGATGGTGAATCGCCACTGCCATGCATAGTGCGCCTCTGTTTTCTCCTGCTCTACTCCTCTGAGATGCCGCAATCCTCAGGTGATGCTCTCTGGACACGGGCGATTCCACGGCCTGAGAGATTGTACCACCGGCGTGGTGTGGCATCGGCACAATCGCACCACCGCCATGAAGTTGCACTGTCGATGTTCGGCACCACTTTAATCACTTGCCGTGCGGCAAGTATTCTGAGAACTCTGCTAATACAGCAACAGAGGCCGGCAAATCTGCATGCAATGCACATTCAAAGCAATTATAGCACCACACCATGTCCTTACATGTAACTGACTCAAAGTGGGATGTGCCCCATTCTCGGCACCACCAATCACGGCATTTCCATGCATGATTGGCCCAAAAACCAAGTATGCACTCTTGATTTCAAATGCAATTGCAAAACATTCAAACAAACAAGGCCAATTCCTATCATCAGTCAAGGAACAGCATGATCTGCAAGATGCAAATGCAACCTAGCATGAAGCTAAGGGATGCATACCCTGCATGGAACATATACAGGCTATGCAAGCCAAACTAGCCAAATAGGCTACTGCCAATGGAATCAAGATGCTTAAAGTATGATTTTGAGGACAGCTCCAATTAGGCCTAACTGTGCAAATGCACCACAAGGGACTAAAACTACCATACATGTGCACATGAAAGGCACAGAACAGGACTAATGCAACCTAACACTAAGAGCGCATTCGACAAAGCAGCACATAACGCCATTACACTTAATTGCCAAACAAGCAACAAGAGACATAACATGGCATATAATGGCCATAAGTACTTTACGAAATCATGCAAAGCATGTAGCCAACAAGCAAACAACCAAATGCAAATGCAGTGCTCAAACTAAACATGACATTGACTAATAGAAGACCAAACATGCTCTGTTAGCAACATGGTTGGACATTTAATACAAGGCCTAAAGAACTCCTTACGATGGCATTAAATGATAAACAGGCATGCATAATCACCAAACATGGGCCATTACAATACACAAAAGCTTATGAGGCATCTAACAATGCTTCCAAAGCTAAGGGCAATCAAAGCAATTCAGGCAAGCATGAAAATGGGACTGAAATTAACTATAGGAGTGCCCCAAATCACCAAAACACTCGCAAAGATGCTCTGCTATACCATTCACTATGCTCAAGGCCCAACAAGCTAAATACAAGGAGCTATATATCATGCCCAAAACTCACAACCAAACAACCTAGACAGCGACCTAACTCAGATGCAAACATCAAAATCGTCACCAAGCACTTAAAGCCTAAAGAATATGCTCCAACAAAGGCTAACAACCTAAGACATGTTTAAGGCATCATAACAGGCATTACAAGGAACTAATGCTACTGCTGGAAGATACCCAAACCAATTTAAATGTCATCGTTATATTATGGATATATTAGCATGAAAAAAGCCTAAAATTATGCTCAACACACACTCCAAGCATAATGCTCTTCAACAGAGCCAAATATGCCTCTTTTCCAAGGACAACAAGGAGAGGGGGTGGCTCCCCTTCTTTTGGGACTTAGGCATCATCTTTCACACTGAAATCCCTCAAGATTTTTCAGGTGGGACGAGAGCCCCACACCAATCCGGAGCTGCACAAAATGGCTCAAAAAGGAGGCCTTTCAAGCTAAGGGTTCACACCTCCAAACAAAACACTCTTAATAAAACAATAAAGAGGCCTAAAACAGAACTTTTTTGTTATTACTACACTATAAGTCAACAAATGCAATCTCTAAGATAGTAGGAAATATCATGCAAACAATGGGGAAGAAAGGTTGACTAGTTCTACCCTTGAGACTCCTCTCACAAAGCTGTGCTTCCAATGCTCTCCTTACTTGAACTCCAAACCAAAACCTCAAAACCAGTCCTTAGAACCTCAAGAGTTCCAGAGGAGGGAAACATAGGTGATGTTTGTGTTGCAATAGTATAAGAACCATAACACCTATGTGCGAACAAAAGAGAGGGAAGAGAGATAGAAGCCTGTATCTAACTATAACCTACTAACAGACTCAAACAACATTGGCTTGTTCTTGCTTCTCAAAAATAAACTCTCAACCCGTCTCTACCAAAGATCTCCCTCTTTTCCTTCAGATGATGGCACTTCATTGTCTTGTAAAGCTTACAAGACAAGCTTCATAAAGAGGAGAATCCTCCATACACGGTATGGAGGGGAGCAAAAGCAGACAGCTGTCTAAAATATCTGTAAAGCAGATGAACAGTACATCGCGGCCAAAAAAATGCCATCTTTGGCTAATAAAGAGTGCGCACGGCACAAAAACGTGCCTGACCGGCAATCAGTCGTGCGCAATAACACTATATCCGCGTGCCGATAAAAACCAGCCGTGCGCCTCTAGCCACTGCGTGATGGGTGGGGATGTCTACCAGCCCAACCCTTGCGCTCGTCAAAGCAAGAGAGTTTTGGTGTGAAACCAGACACTAAACGGTCGAGTTCGGGGTGAGGCAAGCGCGCGAGCCGAGACTCCGGGACTCCAAACAAACAAGACATGGGTAACACCGAGTGTTAACGGTGCGGTCAGTCTGAGACGGTCAAAAATAGGTGTCTTACAGTTGCCCCTCTTTGACAGAACTCGAAGTCATAAAATGACGGGAGTGATGTCAAGCCCAGAAGACCTTTTTGACAAGGCGAAGACTTAGAACAACATGTCAGCAATAAGATATGCTGCCCGGGAGGCAGGGGCAAATGCACGACAATGACGGAGCCGAGCATATTTGATCATGGCAAATAAAGCTGTAATGAAGCAAATGCGACAGTTTAAGCTAGCATACAAAACACACTACAATGCAGAAAGTGTAGAGATTAGAATTCTCACTACAAAAAGTCTCACTCGAGAGATACTACCTGGCGGTCGTCTGTTGCAGACAGCCTCACAATGAATTACATACAAATCGTGCTGAAATAAACAACTTACAGGTACAATATATTAGCAACATGCTGACATGCAAATGGATGCGAAATGATATGCAATATATACAAAACACGTATAAACAATGCAAATGAGGATTGCAATGTATTGAAACAATGTCAAAACTACATGCAAGATTGATCACGATCCAACACGAGCGTTCGAAACACACTATGTCAAATTAGATTGATGAAGTGCAAGTCTGCTACAGAACGGTCAACTTAACTGTGGCATTGTAGACAGACGCACGAAGAACAAGTATTGGGTGGAATTGACATAAGTGGAAACAACCTGGCAGAGGACAATGTCCTAATGCGGATGCAAAAATTACACTACAATGTAATGGAATGAATATGGCCGCAGGCCACCAAATCTTTTGCCTAAGGAAAAGGGCATGTACACATACAGCCATGTCTAACACAGAGGTGCCGAACCCTAACCAACATACCAGCGTGGAATCGGGCGATTACACATGAGAACTTGTTTTACGTGAAAAGTAAGGCATTACCAGACCAAGCTCAACATGAAAGCGCAGCCATAGATGGAAGCGAATGCATGAATGCATGCAATCTATATGCAATGGATATGGACGCGGGCAAACCCAATCTTGCCTAGAAAGGCATTACACATACAAGCCATGTCTACACAGAAAAGTTGCCGCAACCCTCAACCAACATACCACGTGGAATCGCGCGTACACATGCAGTACCTGTCGTTTCGTGAAAAGTAAGGACACATACCAGACCAAGTCAACATGGAAGCGAAGCATAGATAGAAAAGCGTGATGCAATGATGCTTTGAAGCTTACGATGCATATTCACAAAATGCAATGGATATGGGTATTCACAAATGCATTGACATGCAGTATTGAGCGATCTACTGGGGATATGAAATGAATGCAAGCTATAATGAAATGGCATTGCAATGCACTATGATGCATGACATGATTGCATTTCCTATGCTTACCATAGGCGATATACTAGGTTGTTCAGTATCCGAACTGAGGCGTAGACAGCGCCTCACCTATGGGGCTTCCATACAGAATTTCAGCCAGGGTAAACCCCTGGGTATTTAAACCCAGACTTTGTCTCGAACTCCGAACCTTTGCGTTCTGCATAAGTGTTCGAACTTCAAGTTTCCACCATTCCCGTGGTCTTTGACTCATCGCAAGCACGGAAGGTGGCTTTACAACCACCGAAAAGTCGTTCGGTCAACGACAAACACGAAGGAGTTGCACCTCAGAGGATTTAAGGTTCCCTAGACGTGCGTGTTAGGTCTCGCTAGACCGCAAAATACCTGTCCGGTTCGGTCTGGTCGCTCCGCCTCATGAACGTACGTTAATATCGTCTGAAGAAACAACTTAACAGGTACAATGTTGTTAGCAATCTGCATGACATGCAAGAATGAGCACGCAGCCGTATGAATGTAGTTGCAAATGGAATTAATGCCATGAAAAAAAAACGTGCACATCATGCACCGGAGTTTCGCCTCCCAAGGATTAAGTCTCCTAGGACCGGATGCAGATGTATGCATGACATGAGAAGGTTTCGCCCTCCAAAGGATTTAGGTCTCCTAGACCGGTGATGCAAAATGTAGCAGACATGCCACCAAAGGTTCGGCACCTCAGGATTTTAAGTCTTCCTGGGACGGCTATTCCGTACCGTTAAGTCTCCAGCCGCCAAATATCGCGGGCAATGCAAGAATGAGGCACGCATGCGATGCAGAATTGAAGCATGATACAAGATGGTACAAATGGACACGTGTGCCTCATAAGATGCAAAAATGATGCAGTGTGATACGTATGCACACGAAATGCGAAATTTTGAAAATTGAGCTATCTCTCGCGAGCGGTTCGTATTGCAAACATGCAATTGTACTACAAGTACAGTAAGTGCGTTAAATACGGAGAGGTACATGCCTAGATGAAGTGAGGCACAACAGTGCGATCGCAAACAGCGCGAACAAATACACTGCACAAAACAGTGCGATGCGCAAACCAGCGCGGAACCAAAATACGATGCACAAACATGTGCGATGCGCAAGACCGCGCGAACAAAAATACGATGCACAAACGTGCGATGCGCAAAAACAGCGCGAACGCTCCTGCACAACGTGCGATGGCGGCAAACAGCGCGACAATACAATGCAAACATGCGATGCAAGTGGGACACGCATGCACACGGATGTAACGATTTTCTAAGTGTGAAACGCATGCACACGAAATGTAATGGCTTAAATCGCGCAACACACGCACGTATTCCGGAATGCATGACAATGCATGGATGGAAATCAATATGATGCATGGAAATGTGCACGGACAATGCCAGGGTGCTGTTGCAGCATTTTAACCCGTGCATAACAATGCAAAGTTTGTGGCGCATGACAGCGCATGTAATGCACACAAGTAGTGTGATGAACCTCGTGCAACACACATGGTAACTTTGAATTTAAAAGGATACAAAAGATACACCCTTGCCGAATGAGTGCCACGCACTGGAGACACGGCCTGCGGTCAGGAAGGAGGCCGGCTGTTGAGCGTCGGAGATGCACTTTTTGCACTTTCTTGAGCTTGAAGACCACAAACTTTCATATGGCCTAAACAGGCTGTGGGAACCCACCGGCCAAATGGGAGGCACCGGTGTGCCACGGTATCAAAATAGTTCATCGGCACAACAAAGTGCCGGCGTCACAAAAACATTGCGACGGCAACAGTGTTGATTCGGGGCAGTTTCGCTTTTACCTTGGGCTGTTTTAAAATTAGGGCTTCAAGCCCATTTCTCCTTCACTTCCTTCCCCGAAATCTCTTGCTCTCTCTCTCTAGAGGTTTCTCTCTCCTTTTCGCCGTTTCTTCGCGGTTCTACGCTCGTTCGTCTCGCATTCGCGATTCCTTCGCGTTTCGGACGTTTCAACGATCACATTCTTGTTTCGGTGCTCGTTTGGCTTCTCGCCTTTCGGGGTTTGTTCCCCTCGTTCTCCTCTTCATTCCGTGCCTTTTCACATTCCGGCCTTCCCGCCACATTCGACCTCTAGAGTTGACTTTCAGTTGACTTTCGCCATTCGGCCCGGTTTTCCCTTTTTCGCATTTTCATCCATTCTCTATATGGCGGACGACATTCCACGTGGCGGGACTCCCGGACCACGGATGGTCCCGGGGTCGAGCTATCTACGTTGGCGAGCGCCTTTCGACCGGCGACTCCGACTTTGCAACGGTCCCATGTTTGCCCCGACGGTCCTGCGTCAGTCCGGGAGCTCTTGAGAGCATGTGGCCGGCCTGAGACTACTAACATACGCGAGCCTACCTCCAATTGTCATTCAGCACTTCCGAGGTAACTCTTCATCTTCTGCTTTACTTTTTGCATGTAGGATACAAAAACTGTCGTAGTTAGTTGTACTCTTTAACTCTGAAACTGATATGCTGTAGACTTAGTTGACT
>NW_021026861.1:1400434-1414747 GCF_004153795.1 Camellia sinensis
AAAAGTACATAAAAAGGGAAATGCATCAGTATACTGTGAACAGTTTAAAGGCGCAGAATGCAGTGCCGAGTATAGTGTATGAATGCCGTGAGCAGTTTAACAGTGCAGAATGCAGTATATGAGTGCAGTATGAGAATGCCGTGAGCAGTTTATCAGTACAGAGTACGGTGCAGAATGTAGTGTGTGCAGTGTGTCAGATACTGTGAGATCAGTGGATCAGGTGTCATGCCGTGCATCAGATTATGCGAATCAGTATATAAATGGTTTGAGGCCAGTGTCAGAAGGACATACCGGTATGCTGTAGAGGGCTAGGAGATCAAATGTCCGCTGAAGCATCCCCATCATCGAGGCATTCATCGCCAACGACTGACGGGTGTACCCAGAAGAAGCCTGCAAAAGTATCAGATGCAGATTTGTTAGCCCCTTGTGCTTATTTTTTTAGGTTTTGGTCCGAACTGTAAATGGCCTTATTTTGACCCCCTCTTCATGTTTGATCAAGGTAATTTTGCTGTTTGAGGCTTCTCTTTTACACTTTGTGTTTAAACCTCATGTTAATATTGTCTCAGTTTTATCAGTTTCTGAATTTTTTATTTTCTAATTTTAGTGTGTTTTATTTAGTTATTTAAATTCCCAGAAAATATCTCTCTCCTATTAATATTGTTTCAGTTTATCAGTTTCTGGATTTTTTATTTTCTAATTTTATGTAGTGTTATTATTATTTTAAAATGTCCATAATATTTAGAAAAATTCCAGAAATTCCAAATGATGTACCACTTTAATTATGGGCATAATCTGAATAATTGAATACAGCATTTTTTTTGGATTTGTTAATATGTTTAATTTAGAAGAAGCATGATTATTTTATTTAATTTATTTATTGATTCCTTATTAAATAAATATAGCATGAGTTAATTTGTAGATTTGCATTAAAATGCTAAATTGTATTGGGGAATTTAAATCATGCTTTGTATTATGGGACATAGTCAGGTGGGAGGTTATTCGGTTGAGGAAATTCTTGTATAGGATTAAAAACTCTCGAAAACCAAATATTTTTGCGCATTAAATTACTAATTGGATTAATTGTTCATTGTGGCGCAAGAAGCATGATTAACGAGCATAGCGGATTTTCGATCTGCGACTTGTGTAATATTTGTCACTATTTAATTTAGATTTTTTTGCGGGGCAAAATTATTATTATTGCTAAATCAAAATTAAATCCCAAATGCGATTTCTCTCTAAATGATTTTAAGCTTATGGAAGTTTAAATTTGGTTGGACCTTAGACGCTAGAGAGATGTTCAAATGTTGAAAACAACTAATCCCAATTCTTTTAGATTGAGCCCAAATACTTGGGAGGAACTTTAGGTCAACCTTTAATTGAGCCCAAAGTAAAGAAACCATGACTCAAAGTTCGCCGTGTTTGGTGCCTTGTTTGCCACAATAAAAAAAAATCTAATGTGTGCGCTATGGGTAGCGGCATACTACGTAGTTTGGTTGGCGCAGTTTTGGGGAGTTATTGAAATTTAGTAAAGCCTCAATAGATTCTGTATATGATCTTGACTTAATGAGCTGCGCGGATTGAACTTTGTTAATTTGGACTTGTTTAAAATAATGTTACAATCATTGGATGAAGTAACATTCAAGGTCACGCATCCGAAGAAATGCGAAGCTTAATAAATTAGTCATAAGTGTAAGGAACGAGTAAGCCAGTACGAGCATGTTTTTGCTTCTGCTACCCCATTATTGGGAGTGGATTGGAGCGAATTTATTGGCACTATAATAATTGTTGCGTTGAAATATCACGTGAAGTTTAAAGATTAGCGCTTAAGTGCAAAATCTATTAACCACTAGTTTGAAAGATTAGCGCTAGTGGCTGCAAATCTATTAAGCATTGCCCAACTTGTCTAAGTGTGGACACTTACTGTTTCCACAAACTTGAGTGTGAAAACGGATGAGGTGCTTCTTTGTGTGATTCCTTACTAGGCTAACGTTTTTGAAATAAAACATTTACCACTAAGCGCACGTTTGCCAGCATTAGTAATGGAAAAGGTCAAGGCCGACAAAGGTTGTGAATGACTCTAAGAATTTAACGCATCGCTTTGTAGAGGGCATTTGTTGAAATTAGACTCTTTAAGGCCTAATTCGCGCTTAAGTACTTTCGGAGCTATCAATTAATAGGCTTATTTCTCTCCTTTCTTGTGGATTAGTAAGAATTAATGCAAGTAAACTATGAAGCGAGAAAGAGAGATGGCAAACAGGAGTATTTGTCATCTTTTCAAACTTAAAATGATTAAAGGTATGGGAGAATAAATTGGGGACTTTGAAGGTGCAGGGGATTAGCACTACTTAGTTAATTTTGCGGACTTTAGGCGCAGTTGATATCTCCATGAACATGCCTTTTTATGATCTAGTGGAATATGACTTAGGTCGTGAGTCATTACCTAGTTGGGCCTTTAAACCCTTTAAAACTTGTCTTCGAGAACTCACCACATTAGATTGATTGGAATTAGTTTATGACATTGTCATGAAACCAGGGCTTATTTAACTTATCACATTAATTGAAGATGGATGGACCACGATGGTTGAGTAGGCCTTCTCGGGGCCCACTCGGCTATGACATTCCTCGCTCTCATGTAAATGTGTAACTTTTGTTCGCCAATGGTGCGCACAAGTAAGTAGGAAAGCCGTAGAAGCGTCATTATGTTTGCGCATTTAGTCCACTTATTGTTATTTGTGAACTAGATTATGTGTATGTATGATAGCTAAGTCTCAATTCCGGACATATTTAAGAATCACGATACGGCATCGAGTCAGGGGGGGACCTATTATCTTCCCATAAGTCAAAAGTTTTGAGATGATTTTTGGGACATTGTTGCACATATTGAGGTTTGAGATCAAATTAGAGTAAGAGCTTTTTGCTTTTAGTTTTGACCAAGGTGGCGATAATCTATTTTGAGTTATTTTTAGAAAATCTATGAAGAGGAGATGGATTGCTTAGAAAATTTGATTATTCCTAGTACTCAAACCAACAAAACAATGGTGTAGTTTAGAGAATAAGGGGAATTAAAATATTGTTAATGTTAGGTGGGATTAAATGGCGCCAAAAATGTTTCCCATTGGAAATTGCACTTAGTTTGTTGGCCAATTATCCCCTAAACTTAAAGAGCCCTCCCATATTCAGATTTTTACACTTTCCCAATTTGAGTAAATAGGTTAGTGGAGAGCCATCTATGGGCGTCTATAAAACCGGTTAAGCAGCTTATCTTTTATGTTACTTTCTCATAAGATTGTGAAGTTAAGACCTAAGGGGTCGTTGTGCAGCATTATTGTATGCGGTCATGCAAAAACCCTCGGGTCATGTTGCATTAGGTAAGCAAGCTTTGTGGTAGTGTAAACTAAAGTTTTCACATTAAACGTTTTATATAAAGGGGTTGCACGTGTTGATGGTTTATTTTTGAATAGGAAAATTGGGAACTCTATAAGATGGAGGAATTCCAAGGCATAGCGGCTCTATGTAGCCTAGTTGAGAATGGAAAGAAATTTCCAATATCCTAAGGGGGGGACCAGTGGGAAGCGATGTGCTAATAATGGGATACTCCATAAGATAAGGGAATATCTACATTCTTTTAGTTGCGTGGTACAAATGTGAAAAAATTTCCACGTTCCATCGCTGGTGGATTTGAGAGGGAAAACATCATGAATTGCTCCGGCAGATGATAAAGGGAGCCTAGGATAATTGCCTAAGGGCTCTAGTCCCCCTATTTTTGAAAGTGGCATACAATGTTTTGCGCAAGTTTTAAGAACAAGTCTTTGAGGATTAACCATTTTATAATTTGGTTTGGACTTTTTTCCATTATGACGCCAAAACTGTTATAAAGTTAGCGCCCTTTGGGGGAATAGTCATTGTTGAGGCATTAAGGCCGCTAGATACCAAAAGCCGCCCACCATTGAGGGAAAGTGTAGGACCATTGAGAGACTTCCCTCCTAGGGCAATGAAGGTTTATTTTGACTTAGGCTATGATTGACAAAGTTCGGAACATTTGGATTTGGTGGACATTGTGGACCCCAACATTTTTCTCGTTAGAGAATTGGATAATAGATCCGTAGGGATTTTACCTTCTTGCTTTTATGGTGAAAAGTTAGAGCGCAAAAAAAGGATGCTAAGCTCTAATAAAATCTTTTATTTAGGCCTAAAAACAGGTTTATCCAAAAGTTGTTCTTTAGATTTCGTCAAGCCATGAACAGGCCCAACGATGATCGAGGGAAGCCATGAGGCATGATTAATGGCGTCCAAAAGAACGTTTTTTTTCCCTACTTAGTCATTATGAGCCGGGAATTTATAAAGGTTGTCGCACCTAGGGGGCAGGTCCTCTATTTTAGATACTGATGGACATGGGTGATGTTAATTCATATGCTGGATGTACGAATCCTTAGGGATTGTTTAGGAAAATTCTCGGTTTGTTCTTCGATGGACTTTACATAAGAAATTATCCTAGAAACGATTTCTAGATTTGCAAAAATTTGCAAAACCCATTGGACTTACCTATCGTAAAAGCCAGAAGCCTTAGTTTTTGACGTGAATCCTCAGATTGTTCTTTGGGAGAAACAGGATGACCTTATTTCCTTGATCTATTCTTTGTTTGTGGGAGGCCTTAAAGATCGCTATTGTGGCTATTTCGGCATGTAAGTGTTATCTTTGATAAATGGTTTAACTGAGTTGTTTAGGACATTGACCTTTGCTCATTAGGACTGTGGATAAAATTGCTTTAACTAAAGTATATTAAATTTCTTGCTCCTTGTAAGATTCAATGCGCTAGTTGGGCACATTGCGGCTTAGTTGGGCGGCATTAAGAATGAACGCAAATTGGTCACCAAAAAATATTCTTTAGAGAAGGTTATTGCGCAAGAGGTAGTGAATCTTAATCATTCATGTGAGGCCACATGGTGATTCAGTTGTATTACTTATCCAAGAGGTGCTTGATAAGGCTTATTGTTTGGAATCTATAATTGGCAAGCTGTTGGTTCAATTTTTTTAAATCGATCACTTATTTTGAATGGGATGGGATGTTTTGACACTTTTATGGTTTGTGTTCATAATGATTAGCAAATGATGATGTCAGAGGCAAGGAATTGGCTCATCCACACGGCAACCCCTTTGCGCTTAGGAGCGAGCAAGGTTGGAGAGGACTTTAGTGGCTATAATTTTTATTTGGAGCCAAGAGAGCTGCTAATAATTCCACTATGGCATGGGGTTCACCTTGGTTACAAAACCCAAGATGAGGTCGTGTTTAGGACCCAAACATGGATTGAATAAGTACCCCACTTTTCCATGTTGTTTGCCTGTTATGGAATTAGCCAATGCGAAGAAATCTCATTTGGCGCCTAGAAGGGCGAGCAAATAGAGGAATACGGGTTGTTAGGCGCTAGGAAAAGCGACTTTAGACAATATCTGTAAGGTGTATCGAGTTATGACATCCAACTCTTTTATGGGAAGAGTTACTCCACCGTAGCATGTTAATTCATTACTATATGTGCTTGGCGACGGTAAATGAGGTGATGAGGAATGGATCCCTTTGCTTCCTCACCGTGTGCGTTTCTTACATGTCATATTGATATGGACCTTCATTTATGTACCCCTTCTTGTGACTTTGGGAACTATTGTCAATAGGTAAGGGGTTTGATGTTTCTGCTAACTTGTTTATGTGCCTGCGGTCATGTATTGATTCGCCTTTAGGGACCATCACTGGGGAACGGTCAATCCTAAAACTAAAATTGGTGAGGGGCAAAGGGAAAGATTTCAAATCTATATATACCACCACTTTTGGTATTATTCACTACGGCCAACTTCACATCGCTCTGTATGAGGGTGAATTGAGTGTGGAATATTATTGCAAAAGAATTGAGAGGGTTCAAACATGCTCTTTTTTGAGGGATAGATGATGTTTTTTGGCCGGTTGTAAATTAGATGGGGGTCTGGGGTATATTGAGACCACTATTTCTTTTTCCTTTTTGGGTGATTGTCTCATTGCTGCTTCCATTTGAGTTATTCTAGTATAGGAAGCTTCCCACATTGCAGGTGTTCTCAGCAAGTCGCCACGTGCATGGGCTAGTATTGGAGATTGTTTAATTTTTGAGAAGATTGAGGATTTGAGACGTGCAAGTGGTCATTGGCCAACTCATGTCGAAGTTGGAGATGTTAGAAATTTGGCGCGCCCCATGTGGGCCATGACCCTTAGAACCTTTTGAAACCTCATCCAAATGGTGTTTTGAATTTGATTCAAAAACCGATTTGGATAGGCCGACTCCAGGATATATAATCTTATCATATCATGATATGGATAGATGATATAGATTATCAGGACTATATCTCATTATAACAAATGGATAAATGAGATTAAAATTAATATACTCATATATGGGCATAATGATGTGTTAAGTGCAGAACAACAAACACATGTGGATGAACTTAAGTATTTTGTCCAGACCATGTATACTTACTCTCTCCCAAAAAATCAACGATCAAAGCCATTTGCACTGGTTGGTGATCGTGTGGTGATATCAAATCCATTCGTAATGATCACTCCACTAGCTGGGATTGATTGGATTAGATTCATGGAAAGCACGTGATTTATCCACGAGGTTTTTTAGATCAAAAGGTATGATTTAATAACCATTTTATTCCGCTGTGCTTTGATAGTTTTTGATTTACAGGATTTAATTGACACTCTTGAAATTTTCAAGATTAAATTGATTCCATGAGAAACTATAAGAATTCAAAAATTGACGGCAAGAAAAATTAAATTCAATACAAACTAATGGAAAAAAAACATTTGACCACTTCTTTTTTTTCTGATAAAAATTTGAGCATGATTTAGTAAGCTAATATACAGCATTTTTTTTTTTAATGTGATCAAGGCAATATTATGGTAGTTTGCTTAAAAAACAGATTTAAAAAAAGGAATGTGAGGTTACCTTATTTTTGAGTATGAAGGAATTATGGGACACATGTTCCTTAAGAAGTGACATTAAAACCCCATTTCATTAATGGTTATTGAACAAACAAGGGAAGCATATCTTCATATATTCTGAGATGCAAAAGTATTTTAAATTGTGTGTTAAAAACTTAAATTAATTTTTACTTGTACAAAAAAAATAATTTTAAGATCAAATAAGTTCTCTCAATTAAGTGTGGATTGGACCCAAAAAGGTGAAAATCTACCTCATATGAGAAGAAAGGATTATGGTTTGATTTGTAAATTCAATGGGAATTGTTCTGTTAGACTTAAAAACTAAAAAGTCCAAGAGAAATTGTTTCCCTTGCATTAACATCTCATCTGAGACGCATAAGTGTTTTCAAAATTTTATGTTTAGGAAAACTAAATTAATTCTTTCAAAACTTATTTTTATTTTAAACTAATTTCACCAAAAATCAAACATAACCTAAATCTATTATTTGAGGAGAAAATATGCTGATTTATTTGATCGATTTTTATTTTTTACAATAGACTTTTTTTCAAACTTTAAAAAATCAAGGTCAACCTAAGAGCATATATTTTAAAAGAAGGAAGGATGGAATTCCCTACTTTACCCCAAACCTTCAATGGGCATTGGTGGGGAAAAGTTGGAGCTCATCCAAAGATACCATAGGCATCATTAAACATACATCAACACATGGTGGCCAATAATATTGGGAATCCTTGTTCCATGCTCCTAAAAATTTGGGAAAACCTTAGGCTCAAAAGCCTATCCAAGGAGGACCATAAAATAAATTTCTTCCACCAACTCTGTCCCTAACCAAAGGGCAACTTTTTCCCCCAAACCTGTGCTTTCCCACCAACCTATTAATTATCATAAAGTTGTGTAGAAAGATAAAATTAGTAGTTTTTTTTAAATTTTTATTTATAAATAAATTAATTTAATAAAAAATTTAAAATGTAAACAATTTTGTCTTACCATTTAAACGTGGACTTTATTATTTAAAAATGTCGTGACTTTGTATTAATTTTTAAAATGTCCATTATCACATATTTTGGTTGGAATGGTGTATAGAAGCTATTAAACCAAAATCCAAGTTACTTAATTCAACTCTCCAACTTGTGTTCAATTCATTAAAAAATTTCATTTAAAATTGGCTTATTTACGAAAAACAAACAAAAAACTCTGAACACCCATTTTTGAAATCCGTTAAGTTTTTAAAACTAAAAGCTGAACCACACCTACTACTTTCAACTCGATAAATTTAAATGGTTAAAATTACCCCAACTTGCGCTCCTTTATGTTTTGACCAACTTTCTCACTATTGGCCCTTCAAAAGTTTATTTTTTCCCACTTTGGCCTATTTAAAACTTAGGGCGAGAAAATGGACACATTAATTAGTTCCACGTGGTATAAAAATATTTTATTTATAATAATACCTCTGACATAAAATTTTAAATTTTCTACATATAATAATATATTTTTTTAGTTATGTGAATAGTTTATTATGACATTTTTTTTTATTTTAAATTTTGAATAGAAAGTTAGCTTTAGAATAAAGTGGGAAAAGTTTGAAACATTTGAGAGCCAAAATAAGGAAAAACCAAGGCTTTAATGGCCCAAAAGTGGGAAAAAGGTTTGTCCAAAAATAAAAAAGGGGGAAAGTGTAATAACACAAAAATTTATTATGCACCATAAATTAAAATCAAATCAAAATTACTAGAACTCAAATTTGTTGTGGGCTCGATTAAAAAACTCGCTTTGAGATAGGGATAAAACAAGTCAAATTTTTAAACACATTAGTCAAATTTTCGAAAACCAATTGAAAAAACAACCTATTACTTGACTTCATTTGTTTAATTCCTAATTGTATATAACAATTAAAAAATAAGAATTTTTTTCCTATAAAATTAAAATTACATTATTGAGCTAATTAAATTGTCCAATTGGAAATTATATAAAAATAAAACTACCACATCATTGTGTTACAAAAATTCTATAATTAATATTTCTTAGTGGTAATAGATTTTTCCTTATTGGTTTATCTTTTTCATGAAGTGATTTCTTTTACCTTTGATGCATGTTTTAGGTCTTCTGGTTGGGGAATTGCTTTTTAACATTGTTGAAATCCCAATTTTGGCAAACTCAAGCAACTGCGGTTCATGTTCCAATCTCCTCTCATATGCAATCAATGAAAACCACCTGGCCTCCATTTCTTGGCATTGCCCAATGTTAATGGGGAAAGCTCCCAAAGGCATGATTCACAAGCCATTGGCCAAGATTGGCTCTCTTTCTTGAGCCATTTTCTTTGAATATGTTAGGCTGTGAAAATCTCTAGGGCTTTCTTCCAATTATACTTCATCCTCCATTAGAGATATGAAAGCTTTCATTACAATGAAAGAAGGTCCCTTAGTATCCCTCACATAAAAGGACTTGTTGAAGTTTCCCCAAAACTTGTCCTGAAAACTATTAAAAAACCCTCTGCAAGGGGGCAAGGAAAGTGTTTGTATCAGTTAATTTCAATTTGTATAGAAAATTTGATCCATTGAACCTAGAATTTTTCTTTACTTTTTTTTAATTTATATTTTTGCACAGATATAAGCAGCAACGTTTGAAGTTTTTTAAAAAATTCGTTTAAACCATGGAAACAAAGAATTACATTGAGATTGTAAGACTTGATTAGATTTGTATACTTTTACCACAACCATCCATTGATTCAAGGGTGTAAAATTTGAACCCGGTCCGGAACCGGGCTTCATGTTGGGCTTTGAGCTCCCGCCAAAAATTCAGGGCCGGAGTTCAGAGTTGGGCTCATGAACCAAAAAAAATAAAAGTCCCTGGCCCAGGCTTAAGGGTTATTTCGGGCCTCGAGCGGGCCGAAAACCTGTGGGCTTGGGCTTTGGCCCTGGGCTTGATTATTTTTTTTTTGTTTTTTTAATTTTTTCTTACCCAAAAATTTTATTATTCTTCTATTAAAAAAACGACACTGGGTCTCGGGCGAAGCCTGGTGGTGGGGCCGGGGTTTTGAGCTGCGGCCTTGTGAGTGGTCCTTAAATGATGCTGATGGGTGGGCCACGAGTTGGACCAAGATGGGTCAAGCCCACCATTGCTAGGCCGGACTTTAAAAATGATGGCCAAGCCCGTAGCCCAAGGGTCGGGCTGGGCTAGGGGCCTGGGCTCCCAAACGGGCCAAGCCCATCCCAGGCCGACGGGCAGACTCTTTGGAAACGCTACGGCCAGTGAAACCATTTTTACAACCTTCCTACATGGATGTAACTAAAGTTTATTATAATAATTTATGACATAAACCTAACACACACCATATGTATAATTTATTAGTTTGTATGTTATACCTTACCACCACAAAACATTCATGGATCAACTTAAAACAATTACAATAATTTCATGGGGGGTTTTTTTTTAAGGTTTCCCTTGTATAAGATTTTATAGCAAATAAAGGACATCTAATATTGGTCATTATGTCTAAGGTCCCTTCAAGTTCGATCCAGAGGAAAAATTTGGTCCAAAGAAATTCTCTGAGTTTGAAATGTTTTGAGAATAATTGATGGACCAAATTTTTTGGGAAGGGAAATGATCATGAAGGGCAAAAGCTAATGTGATTACAATATCAGGGGTGGTTTGGGATGGCAACATGACATAGAGGTTGGACGGGGATGGAAAAATACTTCAAAACCAGAGAAATTTTCCCTTACAACCTAGAAGAAAATTGAGGAGGAAATAGATAATTCCTTTCATGATGATTTTAATACCTTTCAGAGAAAAATTTTCCCATTTTAACATTGATTTCATCCTAAATTACTATTAGATGATTTTTTAATTGAAAATAAGATTGATTGAACGTTTTCACCATCACAATTATGGCAATTACTTTTTCATTGGGGAAAAAAAATTTGGATAAACGGGGGAACCAAAAACAAACCTTTTGGTCCAACCATAACCAAACATTTAAGCTCAAACCATCTCTTTTCAATCCTTTCCAAACCTCTTACCTATAGATTCAATCCTCTCTTTTTCCATTGACTTTGCAACAGATTTTTCAGGGTCTTTTCACTACTCTGATTTCTCTTCTGGGAATCCATTTGCAGGAGGGATTGGGGTTTCCAACTTCTGTTGTGATGCATCAAAATCTGCTGAGGACTTTGCATCTTGATTATGCTCATAGAAGATTCAAAACCCAGAGGAAATTTCAGTTCAACCCATAAAAATTCTCTGGACCAAACCAGAGAAAATTCAGTTTAAATTCGAGAATTTCTCTGGAACCAACCCAGAGAATTTCAGTCTGTTCAAAAACCAGACAGATTAGAAAATTCCTCTCTATTTGTAGCAGAGATATATTTTTTATGAACAGACCTTGAATGATTGTACATTTGATCCGAAATTATCTAACATCACAAACTTTCTCTGACTTCGAATAATCAGCTTTCACTTTGACTCACCCAATTACAGCAAGTGGACCTCACCACAATACTTGCAACAAAGCCCTGCTTGTATGGAGCCTCCCATCAGGTGATAGTTTTGGCACAAGACGGATCTCCCTTTAAAAACACCTCATTGGCCCATATCAAAATGCCCACAATCAAGATCCCAAACCATTGCCCCTTTTGCCTGGATCAAATGCAACCCAATGAAAACAGGCCCCCATTCACAAAACATAGACCAGGTAATTTATAGAAAAGTTCAAAGGCCATAGTAATTTTTCATTATTCAAGTTTTTTGCTGGGACAAATTCTTCTCCTCACCACCCAAACCCTTTCTATTCTCTCTCCTCTCCCCAAAACCCTTGAACCCCGAACCCACCTCTCTCTCAGCTCGCAAATCTTCTTTTGACATTAGATGCCCAATTTTCCACAACCCTTCCTCAATCAGACGCCGACCACCGACACGGGCAAGAGTGTCCGCTCCTCCGAAGAGAGAAGCTGGTCCATGCATTGTATATTTTTCAAATCCGACACTGAGAGAGAGGAGAGAGGAGAGAAGAGGGGGGGGAGAGGAGAGGAGGGAGAGTTTGATCAGAAAGGCTTGTTGCCATGGTTGGCGTAGTGGTTGATGTTGTGTTGGTCGATGCTTTCACAATTGGTTGCTGGCTCGGTGCAGAGGAGGAGAGAGTTGTTTGTCCATTAGCTTTCCGATGTAGCTCTTCTTTAAGTTCGGGCACGAAAGGAAAGACAAAAGAGGGATATGTTTTTAGGGACCTTAGAATATCAAAAAATAATTTCTGTTGATCTCTTCAATACAAAGTGGAGAGGGACCCGTAGACTCATTTTTCCATTTTAATTTATCGACTCAACCTAATAATTTTATTAGCCTTATTTTTTTTTTTTTTTCATTTTGGTTTCTTCATGTTTCAATTTTTTTTTTCCCCAATTACTCCAAAAGTTAATTTATCTAAAATTAAACAAAAAATGGACACATTATAATTCATGTGGCATAATTTTTTTTATTATATTATAGTGAATCTTATGTTTGATTTTCATTGATATCTAAAATAATTATAAGATAAAATTATAATTTTTTTAATATACATAGTTATACAACATTTACACAAAATATTGAAAAATGAATTTTATCAGATTAATTACAACTTTGCGCCCAATTGAAAATATTTAAGTCCCCAACTATACATCTCATGTACAATATTATATTATATAATAATATAATTATATATATATATTAATATATGTATATATATATATTATTTTATATAAATATAATAATAAAAGGAAAAAATGGACAAAACCAAGGTTTTAAAAAAAAAAATTTAATAAATTAATTGTTTGAACAATTTTTAAATTTTGAAGAGTTTTAATACAATTTTAATGAGCGAACAGAAAAACCCACATTTCTTCTTTATCTCTATTGTACTCTCTCTCATTTTTTTGCCTTTACTAAAGTTCATTTTAAAACTCTTAATATCGTTTAATGGAAAATCCTCCGACCCCCCATGGGGTACTGGGGTCGTATTGTGGATTGGTGAAAAAAAAAAAATTGTTATTTTTTTTTTTTTTTCGGCCAATGTGGAGGCGACACCTTCACTGGTGTCAGTGGGGGGTCGTCTCCCCACGGGGTGTAGGAATCCACAGCCCTTATGGTAATTATGTTTTCTGATTTCAAAATCTAATTTCCATCCTTACTAATTTTCTTACCTTTTTAGCCAGTACTTCTTTTTATTGGGGACAAAAACACGTTGTGGGTGTATGTTATGTCATTTTCCAAAAAATTTATTTTCATTTATTATTTTCGTTTGTTGTTTGGTTTTAATTTTTAAAAAAACCATTTTTTCAATTTTTTTTTTTTTTTTATTATTTTTTTCATATTATTTTTCAATATTTTTTTTTTAATATTTTAATCATTTCTTAATATTTAACCATACCTAACATAAATTACACTTTAAAAATATAATATTGGAAAAAAATCTATAAAAATTCCACCAAATATAAAAAAATAAAAAAAATGAAAATTTCAGTACATTTTTTTGTATTTTGTATTTTATTTTAAATTTTAAAAAATTTTTTTACAATAATTTTACTATTTAGATACATTTTAAGTTAAGATTACATTTTAAAAAATACAAAAAAATACTTAAATTTTTAAAATATTCACTAAAAAATAAAAAAATAAAAATTCAATTCTTAAAAAAAAATTAAAATTTGAAAAACTTTTTGAAGCGAAATATACTGATTATATTTTTTCCTTTCTTTTTTGCAAGTATTTCCTTTTTGCCTCTTCTTTGGACAAAAACTGATTGGGACAATCTTCACTGTTATTTAAAAAAGGATTTAAATTTCTGTTGGTACAAACAACAACAAGAATAAAAAAAATAGAAAGAAAAATGAGGAATTTGTTTGAATTACCAAAAATCAAACTTGAATAAAAATAAAATAAAAAATAAAACCACAGATTTTATTTTTGTTATAAAAACAAAATTAAAATCTGGGATTAAATAAACAAACAAAAAAACAGAATAAAATAAACAAACTTACTGTTAATCTTATTTGAATAACTTTTCTGATCAAGTCCATGTTTAACCACTTGTTCCCTTAAGACAGATTCGTCCTTCTCCCACGGTTGCTTTCAGGAATTTGGACGCTATCTTCCCAGGGATGAAATGATCTTACGACAAAACATAGCAACACTACAAATTGTTTTGCCTTACGACACACTAAGTGTTTATAACCTCTTCTTCGGAAATAAAATGTGCCAGCAAGATGTGAAGAATATAATTTGCAGAGGAATGGAGTACGAAAATTGGAATGAAATCCAAAGGTTGTGCGTGAAGTTTCTACAGAGATTTCTCAATCATAAATCTCTCAACATTTTG
>NW_021026861.1:1414772-1466035 GCF_004153795.1 Camellia sinensis
TTACCAGTAGATATTAAAACATTTCAGAAGTCCACAATAAAAATTTCAACCCCAGAAAATTATTTATGCAATACCAGAATCATTTTAAAGCATAAAAAATGAATTATTAACACAGAAAAAATATTTTTTATTTTTGTAAAATTTTCAAAATTTTACAGAAGATATAAAATTTAATTCTGAGTCTAACGGTACCAACCACGCTTAAAACAAAGCTATAACGAATAAATTATGGCCAATTAACGCAATTCAGAATTTAAAAAAAACAAACAGAGCCTTAGAGCCAAGCCAGGCGGGAAAAACGGCTCGGCTCGGCTCGGCGCCGCTTAGCACAACTCGGCGCGAGTCAGCTCAAGGAGCGGCTCGGCGCGCGGCTCGGTGCGGCTCGGCTCACGGCTCAAACGCGGCTCGGCGCTCGGCTCCAACGCGGCTCGGCACTCGGCTCCAGCACGCGGCGCGCGTGCGAGGCGCGGACGGCGTGCGCGTGGACAGCGCCGCTGACGCGCGCGTGACGGCGCGTGTAGGCGCGTCTGTAGGGCTTCTGGCGCGTGTGGGCGCGTGGGAGCGCGTGGCAGCGCGTGGCAGCGGGTCACGGCGTCTGGTGGCGCGTGCATACCACGCGCCGCCTTCCAGAGTGTTTTCTGGTCCGATTTTTGTACTGCCGGACTCCTTTTTTTAAAATAAAACCGTTTATGGTATGAAAAAAAGACATTAATGAACATAAAAAAAATATTTATGCTCTTAATCTAATCAAAGTAGATTTTTTTTTCTCCTTTACAACGATTCATGTATATAATGTGAACATACACATGTAAAAATATACACATGATTAAAGGAAACACGAAAATATCCATCAATGGCTCTGATACCAATATAAATCAAAACACAAAACATGCAGCGGAATAAAATGTTTAGATCATACCTTTATTGATCTAAAACCTCGTGGATAAATAACGTGCTTCCTGAATCTAGTCAATCAACCCAGCAGTGAAGTGATATTACAATATTGAATATCACCCACACAAACCACAGTGCAAATGGCTTTGATCGTTATTTTGGGAGAGAGTCAGTATCATGAAAAAAAAAAAAAAAACAAACATACGTTGTTTTTCCACTTAATCACCCATATCCCATATATCAGATATATAATCTATTTATCTCATTTATCCATTTGTTAAATGAGATAATATCTGATATCTATATCATCTATCCATATCATGATATGATAGATATATATCCTGAGTGGCTATCCAAATAGGTTTGAATTCAAATTCAAAACCCATTTGGATGAGGTTCAAAAGGTTCTAAGGGTCATGCCACATGGGCGCCCAATTTCTAACAATTGGATATCTATATACACAATACATAAATCTACAACCTCTCCATCAATGAACTAAATAATCATAGAGTAAGGATAAAGAACAAAACCTTAAGGAAGAAGAAAGATAAAGACCTAGTACACACCCAAAAATCCATCCTTCTTTGCAACCGTTTTTTTTTTCTTCTTCTTTTCTCTCAATCTCTCTCTCTCTCCCCGTGGCTTCCTCCTGCTGCTGCTATAGAATGTATTAGGCAACCTAGGGTTATGTATCTAAACAAAAGGCTCTAGTTTATTATCTCTTTATATTATTTTATTTTCTAACCCATTAATTTAAATAAAATATAACTATTAATATAACAAAATATACTTACAAACTTACCCTCTATTTTTTTTTTAATTAATAAATCTTGCCTCCAAGTTAAATACTTTCACCATAAATTTATTTTAAGTTTAAAATTAATTAAAAGATCCTCCAATAATATTTAATTTGCATCTTAGAATTCACCACCAAAATATTTGAGATTGTAATATTATTATTTAATTATTTACTTAATTTTTATATTCGGGTTCTCACAACAACCGTCTAATTTGAAGGCCCAACTCTTTCATCGCTGGGGTGGCATTCTATCCTGTGATTGCGTTCAACACCAGATTGACATAGACATGTAATTTCTCTCCCTTTCGCCTCTTCAACTAGATGATTACGCCACAGTACCTTAACCAATTTAATGACCTTTGTATGCAACCTTTTCTCTTTCGAATCCAAAATCTAAACAGGTATCTCCTCATACGAAAAATCCTCTCTAATCTAAAGTGGCTCATAATCTATCACATGTGACGGACTGTGCACATATTTCGTCAGCATAGACACGTGAAACACATTATGCACTCCTGCCAACCTAGGGGGTAGAGCAACACGGTACGCAACCTCACCAACCTTCGACAATACCTCAAATGGACCAATGTATCTAGGACTCAACTTTCCTTTATTTCCAAACTTGATCACTCCTTTCCACGGTGATACTTTCAAGAATACCATATCCCCCACATGAAACTCCGAGTCTCTCCTACAATGATCAGCATAGCTTTTTTGTCTACTCTGAGCAGTCAATAATCTCTCCCTGATGGTGATAATTTTCTGTGTAGCATCCTCCACTAAATTAGGTCCCAACATTTACCTTTCACTAACCTCATACCAACACAAAGGAAACCTACACTTCCTTCCATACAAAGCCTCATAAGGAGCTACTCCCAAACTAGAATGATAACTATTATTATAGGCAAACTCCATGAGCGGCAAATAATCATCCCAATTACCTCTCCACTCCAAAGCACAAGTCCTCAACATATCCTCAAGGGTTTGAATAGTCCTCTCTGATTGCCCATCTGTCTGAGGGTGAAATTTAACCGAGTACCTATAGCTGACTGTAACGCACCCCAAAACTTAGACACAAAACGAGGGTCCCAATCTGACACTATTGACACAGGTGCACCATGCAATCTAACAATCTCTTTCACATACAACTGTGCAAATTGAGCTAGAGAATAGTTCATTTGAACTGCAATAAAATGTGCTGACTTGGTTAATCTATCCACAACTACCCAAACTGCATCGTGATTACTACTAGTATGAGGTAATCCGCACACGAAATCCATGGTAACATAATCCCACTTCCACTCTGGTATAGGTAAGGGTTGTAGTTTCCCCACGGATTTCTAATAGTCTACTTGAACTTGTTGACACACCAAACACTGAGCCACAAATTCTGCAATATCTCCCTTTATACCACCACCAAAAATGTTCATAAAGATCCTGATACATCTTAGTGCTTCAGGATGAATGCTATAACTAGAACTATGTGCCTCCGCCATAATCTCCTTCCTCAAATAACCACCAGCAAGAACACAAATTCGGCTATGGAATCTAAGCAACCCATCAACACTAACCACAAAGTCTACGTGCTTACCCTCTGCCATCTCTCCTTTAATACGCTCATACTGGGGGTCAATCTCCTGTGCTAAATGAATCCGTTCTCTCAAGGTCAGCTGAACTTTCAATTGACTACAACAAGCCCTATCACCAGGTGTAACAACCTCAAGCCTCAAACGTCTCATGTCTTCCACCAAACAACTCTTAATAGACAAAGCAACTACATCTCCGACTGTTACTTTCCTACTCAAGGCATTTACCACCACATTTGCCTTTCCCGAATGATACAAAATATTTACATCGTAATCTTTTAACAACTCAAGCCATCTTTTTTTCCTTTTTTTTTTTGCCTCAAATTTAGTTCCTTCTGTGTGAAAATATACTTCAAACTCTTATGATCAATGTAAATCTCACATGACTCTCCATAAATAATGTCGCCAAATCTTAAGAGCAAAAATCACTGCTACTAACTCCAAGTTGTGCGTAGGATAATTTCTCTCATGTACTTTCAACTATCGTGACGCATAAGCAATCACTTTCCCATGTTGCATGAGCACACATCCTAAACCCTATCGTGAAGTATCACTATAAATCACAAAACTACCACCACCTGTAAGTAAGAGAAGGATTGGAGCTGATATCAACCTTTGTTTAAACTCTTGGAAGCTACACTCACAATCATCATTCCACTCAAACTTTACCCCTTTCCTGGTGAGATTTATAAATGGCAAAGCAATACGGGAGAATCCTTCCACAAACCGTTTGTAATACCCATCAAGCCCTAGAAAGCTACAAACCTCTATCATCTAAGTAGGTCGTGGCCAATCAACAATTACTGCCACCTTCGTGCTATCCACAAATACCCCATCTTTACTCACTACATGACCCAAAAAGCATACACTACTCAACCAGAATTCACACTTCTTAAATTTTGCATACAGTCTCTTCTCCCTAAGGGTCTGCAGTACTACCCTCAAATGCTGCTCATGCTCCTCCTTACTCCTCGAATAAATTAGGATGTCATCAATAAACACTACCACAAATTTATCCAGCTGCGGTTTAAATACTCTGTTCATCAAATCCATGAATGCAGCTGGTGCATTTGTGAGACCAAAAGGCAACACCAAGAACTCATAATGCCCATAACAGGTCCTAAAAGCAGTCTTAGGATAATCCTCATCCCTTACTTTCAACTGGTGATAGCCTGACCTCAAGTCCATCTTAGAGAATATCTAAGCTCCCTGCAATTGGTCAAATAGGTCATCAATACGTGGCAAAGGATACATATTCTTCACTGTGACTTGTTCGGTTCTCTATAATCAATACACAACCTCATAGACCCATCATTCTTCTTCACAAACAACACAAGTGCTCCCTAAGGTGAGACACTAAGCCTAGCAACTTTGTAACTGAGTTTGCAACTCCCTCAACTCCAATGGTGTCATTCTATAGGGCGCTTTAGAGATAGGTGTTGTATTGAAGACCAAGTCAATAGAAAATTCTACTTCATGATCTAGAGGAAGTCTAGGTAGATCCTCTAGAAAAATAAAAACATCAACACCTTCACTCACCACAGGCAACTCCTCTAACTTCTGCTCTAGTTGTTCAGTACTCACCACACAAGCTAAATAACGATGACACCCTTTTCTCAACATTCGGTTAGCCTGAAGGGAAGAAATAAAACAAATAGAAGATCCTTTCCCATCTCCCTGAAAGAAAAACTTATGTTGCCCTGGCATAGCAAAAACTACCCTATTTCTAAAACAATCAACAGAGACATGATGCTTTGTGAACCAATTGATCCCCAAAATCACATAAAAATCCTTTATCTCTAAAGAAATCAAATCCACTGCAAAAATCCTACCACACATCTTTATCTCACAAGATCTACAGACATCTCCCAACACTATTGTTTCTCCTAATGGATTACACACGGTAATACAAACATCAAAGGCTCAGAAAGAATCGATAATTCGTGTAAATATCTAGGTACCAACTCTTAACCTTCAAATGAAATCAAGAAAGATTCAACATAAGTTTAAACAAAATTAACTCAACCACACACTACTACGGACTATAAGGACTCGGACCTCGTCTAAATGATGAAATGCAAGATATGTAACTCGATAAACTATAGCTCTGATACCACAATTGTCACACCCAAATCTGGGTATGACCGGCCGTGGCGCACAGGGACTCAGCCCAAGGCACACGCAAGCCTAAAACTCAAAAATCACAAAGAATAAATGTGACGATATTCCAGAAATAAATAAATAAAAAAAAATCAATCCACTGACATGCCACAAGTATAAATGGTAAAACCAGCCATAACCAACTTCCAAAAATATATACTAAATGGCACATAAACCGCCCACAAAATAAAATAATTCTAAATTAAATCCAACCACAATGTATGTACAAAACCCGACATAACAAGCTCAAATAAAATAAATGAATGTCCTAGAGGCCCATGTAATTGAGTCTCCACTACGCCATGAGTCCACCCTAAGTCCTTCTAACACCTGGAAGTGATAAAAACTAAGTCAGCTGATAGCTAAGTGAGTAGCAACATGGATGGTAGATACAGTTTTGAAAACAGGGATAAATTCCAAAATAAGATATATATAACAAAAAATAGATTGGCATACAGTTTGGTAAATACAATCTATTTCAAAAAGAAGGTTCCATAGTTCAACACTTAAAATACTCATGTCTCGCAAGAACATAATAAATGACATTTTCCACTTAAAACAGATTATAACATGAACACCAATAATTTTCTGGGTACCAAGAAAAATAAATAATATGCCACACAATTCTCAAGGCTACAAGCCCCGTTGGATCCAATACCGAACTAAGAGTCATCCTCAGGGTGGCACCTGGGCCTTTTCTCAAAGACAATCCGATTAAAGGTCACCTAGTTGTTTTTAAGGGTCTTTTCCTTACAATCATTGAGCACTAGAGTCATCACGGCCCAACCCGGATCTGTTCCCTAGTGGCCAGAGTCACCACACACAGTGGAATATTTTCCTTGGACTAAATACACACATGGTCCCAATAATCAATACACATCAGTTTCGCAAAACATGGTAGTTCATCATTATAAACATGAGACCAAAACAAATAGTTTACAGTATGCCAAGTTCACACTTGTTTCAGAAATAATTTGATTCAATTGATAATATAATAATTTATCAAAAAATTTTAATCATGAAACAATCTAGTGGCCAGAGTCACCATACACAGTGGAATAATTTCCTTGGACTAAATACACACATGGTCCCAATAATCAATACACATCAGTTTCGCAAAACATGGTAGTTCATCATTATAAACATGAGACCAAAACAAATAGTTTACAGTATGCCAAGTTCACACTTGTTTCAGAAATAATTTGATTCAATTGATAATGTAATAATTTATCAAAAAAATTTAATCATGAAACAATAATTTAATGAAAAAACCCTCTTTTTGCTCTGTTTGTGCTCTGTTGCAGCATGGTTACCTAGTAAAACCCTCTTTTTGCTCTGTTTGTGCTCTGTTGCAGCATGGTTACCTAGTGCATCAGTGGCCGGCCGGCCACCATTTATGGCCGACAGTGTATCATTTATGGCCAACAGTACACCTTTTTGGCCAGCAGATGGCCAGCAGCAGCCATCCATGGCCGGTAGGCCACCGATGTCAACCTCAGCAAAGATTTGGTAAGGTAGGGCAGAAAGGTTCTGAAGTATGGTTAACCCTGCAAATAAATCATGTTAAGAGCAAAATGGAGGTCCTTTCAGGGCAAAAATCGAGCACGTGCATTTTCCACTTCCCAAGACGGAGCAGTGGCAGTGTAGTTTAATATTTTAATTGCGTAGTTTATTCGCATTGGTGTTGTAATTTAATTAATTATTTACTAGTTAGTTAACATGTTGTAATAATTAGTAATTAGCTTAGCTGGTGATTCATTTGGTTTGTAATAATTAGTCTAATTATCTTAATTAGATTAGTTTAAGTAGCGTAGCTAGTGAGTTAGCACTTATTCATTCGGACCCTCCTCCGCGAGGGCAAAATGTTGTAATAAGTGTGTGTGTGTGTGTGTGTGTTTTCCAACCCCACGTCTTTCTCCCTTTTATTTAATCGCTTTCGATGGTTAGATTAGGGGTCATATTTCAATTAGCATATTGCATGCTTGCATCCATTCATTCGTATTGCATGCATCGTGGCTCAGTGTATCATTCAAACTGCATTGTGATTTCAATACTTCGTTAAATATGTGTTTAAATCGCATGTCATTCAAATTCCTTCATATGCCATAGTAGTAGCCGAGCCTATTAATTGCATATTGCATGTTCTGCATTAGGTATCTTGTAAAGTTAGGATCATGCATCTTTCTAACTAGTTTTTGTTTTGGTTTGGAGTACTCAGCAAGTTTTTATGCTTTAGCATACTTCCATAAATGTGAATGCTGCCATGATTAGCATGCTTGCCATGAGGCTATGTGCTTAAATGCTAAACTACTTGAATGCTTGTGGATGATGGCTTGTTGTTTGAATTGAAACGATTCAACAAATGTGCGTCTTTAAGCCCACTTTGTTCAGTGGCAAATCATGTTTCAAGCCCACTATGTTTGGTGGAAAATCCGCATCTTTTAAGCCCACTTGAGGTTGCAAATTCAAATCATTTTCGCAAAAACAAACATGAGTTGAATTGTTCCAAATTGAGCAAACTAGTCTATACTTGCTTATGCGCATCACATAGTGAAGCTAGTTTAATAACTGGAATAAGAACGCATAATGTTAATAAAAAATCATATCATGATTAGTATAGGCCGATCTTTAATTGGGCGAGCGGGGGTGCTCATTTCATGACCTTCCCCTATCGTACCTAAGTTCCCGAGTCGAGGCAACTTTGGTGATGACGGACACGTGGCCTTTGGCACAAGACAAGGTTTTCTAAATTTCCCAAAAATAAAATATTTAGGTGACGACTCTGTATCTGGCAAAGCAGTCTATATTTGGCATTATTTGTTTTCAAATCGATTTTCCAAAAATATTTTTCGAATTTGGACTCTTTGGTGTTTATCAGTTTCACATTACACTTTTGAGACTAGATTCAGAACCGTGGGAGTTCGAACTGTGAGGCCTTCATTTCAAACCTTACGAAAGGAGGCGCAAAAAAGGCGAGTCCATAGTTTCTGGAAACTTCACTGGGGATTTAGGGAACTTGACTCGAACTCATGATATGATATTTTATCTACACTTATGTGTTTCTTTGTATTTGCATTTGCATTGGTGCGCCTAAGTCATAGTGTTTGCCATCTGCTATTCTTGAACAGTTTGCCGGAGGCTCGCTTGGAAAAGCTTGCCAAAAGGCTGACCCGTTGCGGGCTCTGCCACGATGGGAACATAACCCTTGGATCTGGACTACCGCTGTACCATTTGATCCTCCTTTCACTTCTCAGTGTTAGGTGTGAGAGGTATATTAGGTAGTCTTGCTGAGGTATCTTTTTTGACCAATCGGCCTAGTTGCATATCAGAAACCAGAGAGATTGTTGCAAACTAGGACAGGTTGCTTACCCGAATGTAGGATTATGTGAAGCCACTTGTTGTGCGTAGTGAAACCCTAGCTCCTGAAGAAATTAGGACAAGGTAACCTTATCCGCTCATAGGGGTGTTTTGGCTCTCTTTAACTGGTATGCACTTTACAATGAAACTGTACAGGGATGCGCATATCAGTTGCCAAGTTAGTATCTGTTTTGGGGCAGAATTCAGTAGAGAGCACAATCATTCAACTTTGATCATATCCGTTCTAGTGAAATTGGACTGAGATGCTATCTGTTTTCTCTTTTGCTAGATAGTCCTGGAACCATAGCTTCAGAAGGCTCCAATATCCCCCAGGTACTCTGGACTTGTATCGATAGACTTTGTCAGGTCAAAATTTGTTCAGAGGAAACCAAAGTTTACCTCACTCCCCCCGGGTACAAGACGGAGGAGAGTCAGGTAGGATTCATCAGTGCAGTGTCTACATTAGTCACCCTTTGGTTCACCAGTGTCTAGTCAGGTCCGGGAACAATCATTTGCTTCTTGCACAGCACGAGTTCAAACGCCGATTCTAAATGGCACAATATCCCCTATCCAGTGTGGAAGAACTGATACAGCACCTGCAACAAACAGTCGAGGCACTGTAACAGGACGCAGTTCGTCAGGCTGAAGGCACAGCTCGTCAAGCCGAAATGATAACCCGGTTACAACAATAGCCACAGCCGGCTGCAGTTTTTGTATCTCATGCACCTCCCATGCGTAACCCGACACCTAGAGCCACTGCCCATGCTGCTAATGTCTAAGAGACTCAGGGCAATCCGGTGGAGCCAATCCCAGCACAGGCCTCTAAAGCTCCTATTTTTCAAACCGAAGCTCCATTTGTATTCGAGGTTGACCCAACTGCACTTAAAGTTAATAAACTGGAGAAGTTATTCAAACGAGCAGAAGGAGTGAACTCCATCTCGAATTTAGAGGACGAGTATACTAAATTTGCAGTTACCTTATCGGAGCAGTTCAAGATGCCGCATATTGACCGTTTTGACGGCTCTAGAGACCCAATGGTGCAACTTTGCCTATTTTCTAATATCCTGAGCCCAATGGGTTTGACCCCAGCTAAGAAGTTGTCTCTCGTCGGTTGAACTATGTCTGGGATAGCCATAATCTGGTATGCTAAATTGGAGGACTCTGTGAAACAGAACTGGAAAGAGATAGCTAAGGCCTTTATTTCTCAATACTCCTATAACACAGATCGAGGTCATAACTCGTGATCTCGAAGTCATCCACCAAGAGCCAAAGGAGGGTTTCTCAGAGTTCGTGACGAGATGAAGAGTGAAGGCCTCAATGATGACTATAAGGCCTTCCGAAAAGATCAGATCAGAATGATTGTTTGGAATCTGAATAGCATGTTACTCCAGAATATGATCGTTCTACCTCTGTTTACCTTTCCAGAGTTTCATGAAACAGGGGTTCAAATGGAGGATGCCATCAGACGAAGGATCTTTGCGGAAGATAGTGAGCCTTTGAAGAAGAATGTTGTTCACAGTTCCAATACTACTACTAATGGTAGTACAACTGCGAAATGCTCAGAAGTAAACACGGTCACCACTTCCCTCAATGGCCAAAAAGCAACCAATTCAACACGGCCCGAAGCCCGAAATTTCCATCATCTTTACGTGAGTCTCTCTCAAGCTTTGAGAATGCTGCAAGAAAAAGGGTACCTAGAACTCCTAGAACCCCGACCCCTTCCAAATCCTCTTCCACCAAGATATGGTCCAGCTAAATATTGTGCCTATCATCAATAGCACGATCATGATACAAACCGTTACATCCACCTCCGTCATAAGATTCAGGATCTTATTGACGAAGAGACCATGGCTCCACCAAAAGGACCTCAGGCCACCCCTAACTTGTTACGTCCGCATCTCAATCTAATCCATACACTGCCATCTACCTACAACCCAGCATATACATCACCCCAGCCCATTTACCCAAGCCTAAGGTGTTCATTTGAGAAATCACGAACTTGTGCATGATGGATGCATTCGAACCCCAATCATCTCAAACCCATGAACCCACTACTTCTGAGCTGATGAGCATGATTGAAGATCTTCAGAGAACAGTAGCAGATTTAGCCTTTGGGGTTTTGGCTCTATCATCGACCATATCACATGCCAAAAATTTCACGCCAAAAGGCTCCCAAATCTTAGGGCAAGCTGTAATTGAAAAGGGCCAACCTGAAGCCATCCCAGGTCTGGGCAATGACATGTCAACAACAACTGGACTTCGTTCTGATATACAGACCAAATCCATTGGAAAAGTGCAGGCAATTGGTAAGAACAAGGTATGGGCAGGCACTGGTCCCTATAAGCATCTTCAGTGGGTTGTTGAGGCTTTGAAAGCCGAAAGGCTGAACAAACAGCAAGTGCTCGCAATTGTTGCAATGACTGTGGATGGCATTTTTGCCACTTAGGATAAGAGCATTATGAATCAAGGGGCAAGCTGGGAAAGTGTATGTCGTACTAGAAACACCCCTTTTAGCTCCAATCCTACACTCGGAAGGGATCATCAAACCTAATCAGCACCTGCCAACCCCTCTGTCATTCCCTCCAGGACTGGTAACCACACCTATAATCCCATCTACATGACCTTATCCAAAGCTCTCCAAATCCTCGTAGGACAAGGCTATCTCAAACCCCTTGACCCTCAGCCTCTCTCTGATCCCATTCCAACCAGGTATAATGCTGCCAAGTATTGTGCCTTCAATCAACAAGCCAGTCATGACACTGACGGTTGTTTTCGTCTTTGCCATGAAATACAGGATTTGATTGATAGCGAGGTCATCGCCACACTAGGTCCTGCAAAGTCTATTGGCACCGAATCAATGAACTGAGGGGATAATGTGACTATGTGATCGGGGGATGAACCACCTACTATTAGCGTTGATTTTACTCCAGATGTGGTGGATGGCACACATTGTTTTGAGCAATTTAAAAATGCTGCTTATTGTACTTTCTGACTTGGGTATTGAGTCAGTTCTGTTATGTTGTATTGAGTCTGTCTTGTTGTATCGAGTCAGTCCTGTTGTGTTAGAGCCTGGTGATTTCAGGGGTGCTACCTCGGACATCACTATCTTGTTTTATGTTTGTCTTTTACACTCTTTTTGTCTTTTACACTCTTTGCGTCTATTTCTGCCATGGAGACAATTGCGCTAGAATATCTGAACGAAACGACAAAGATTTTCACCTACTTTCCTATGCCTTGAAATCATTGCATTGACCTAAGTTTTTAAAAACTTTTCTACACTATGATGAAAACAAAGCGGAAGGAATTCCTCGGGGTTTGCAAAAATTTGGCTGATTGAGAGGAAGAGAGGCGTGCTAAGTCCTTAATGAATGAGATCGTGCTTGTTAATGTGAGTACTAAGAAGGATCCTAACTTCATCCAGATTGGTTCTACATTGTCTTCAGAGGAGCCTGAGTGTCTAATAGTTTTCTTACAAGATTTCAAAAAAATGTTTTGCGTGGTCCTACGAAGACATGCGTAGAATCGCTCTCGAGATTGTGCAGTATAAGATCGTTCTCAGCCTCAAGACTCGGCCCCTTTGCTTTCAAACCTTGAACCTTGACTCAGAATGTTCAACAATCAATCACAATATGAGGCTTGTTTGGCCGAATCAAAAGCAACCCTTGAACTAGGGGTAAGATGGTCAGATCAAGAAGGCCAGATGTGATCAAAGGAAGCTTGCAAAGCTAAATCAGAAGTAGTCCTTGAACTAATACTCGCAATGATGGAACCTCAACTTCGATAGGCAGAACAGCCTCCATCCCATAGACCAAGGAATACGGAGTTGCCCCCAGTAGAAGTTTGAATTAAAGTCCGGTGGCGCCAAAGAGCAAATGACAGCTTATCTAGCCAGTCACTGTAGGTTTTCACCATCTTCTACAGAATGTGCTTGATGTTCTTGTTGGCAGCCTCAACTGCTCCGTTGGTTTACGACCGATACGTAGATGACTTATGAAAAGCCATGTTGTACTTCTCCAACAAGTCGATCACCTCCTTCTTGAAGTGGGAACCATTATCCGAAATAATCTCATTCGGAACCCCGTAGCGACAAATAATGTTGTTCCTAATGAACTTAGCAACATGCGATGCCTTCAACACCACGTAAGATTAGGCCTTAACCCACTTTGTGAAGTAGTCTATTGCTACTAGAATGTACTCATGCCCGTTGGACCCCTTCGGAGTGACAGCCCCAATCACATCAATCCCCCAGACTGAAAACGGCCATGGCGAAGTCATGTTGTATAGCTTCAACAGCGGAATGTTCATGCGGTTTGCATGGATCTGACATTTGTAGCGTCGTCGGACAAAGCTAATACAATCCTCCTCCATGGTTGACCAGTAATAACCTTGTCTAAGGATCTTCCGGGCCAGCATCACCCTACTCATGTGTGCTCCGCACTACCCTCCATGGATGGCCTCCATCAGGCGCTTGGATTTTTCAACATCAACGCATAGTTTATGCATCCCGAGATGACCCCTCTTGTACAGTTTACCCTCGTAGACGACGAACTAAGTAGCCATTCTTCGAATTGCCCTCTTATCTTTGGCATTTGCCCCTGGTGGATACGCCTCATTTTCCAAGAAGTTCCAGATGTCGTAATACCAGGGGTTTTGATCTTGTACCTCATCTATAGCAGTAATCAGCTCGTAGGCCGACATGAATTTCTGTTCAATGATGATCGGACGCATCCAGACTCCAAAAGAGATGTCTATCATAGAAGATAGAGTTGCTAATGAATCAACAAACCTGTTGTTCTCTATTAACAGATAAGCAAAGTTTAGTTTCTCAAACCGAGGAATCATGACGTCGAAGGTTTGGTGATAGATTCTCATCTTTTCTTCTTTAACTTTCCAATCTCCTTTAGCTTGAGATATAATAAGGTTTGAGTCCCCGATAACATCCAACCGTTTTGCCCCTAGTTCGAGGGCGGCTTCTAGTCCAGCAATACATGCCTCATATTCTGCCTCATTGTTCGACACTTTGAACCGAAGTTTGAATGCTAGAGGTATAAGAGAATTGTCAGGTGCTATTAGCAACACCCCTATCCTATACCTGTAGTGGTTTGACGCTCCGTCAAAGTACATCTTCCAAGTCTCTTCTTCAACATACAAAATGGCCTCATCTGGAAACAGATACTCTACTACTTCATCCCTTCAACTGGGTGGTCGACTAGGAACTCCGTTACCGCTCTCCCTTTCACTGACTTGCGCGTCACGTACTTCATATCAAATTCGGAAAGAAAAACCAACGAATGAACTAGCCTACCCGTAAGTGCCGGTTTTTCGAAGAGATATTTGATGGGATCTAATCTCGAAACCAGTATTACAGAGTGAGCTAACAGGTAGTGCCTTAACTTCCTGGTAGCCCATACCAAGGCCAGACAAGCCTTCTCCAGCGGAGTGTAGCGGGTCTCGTAATCCAGCATTTTCTTGCTCAGGTAGTAGATAGCCTTCTCTACTTTGTCCTCAGACTCCTGTGCAAGCATGCACCCCATTGTTGTTTCAGTCACTGATAGGTACAGAATCAACGGTTTCCTTGGCTCAGGCGGTGACAACACAGGTGGGTTCTATAGATATTGCTTAATCTACTCGAAAGCAACTTGACATCGGTCGTCCCATTGGAACTTATTTCCTTTCTTTAGGAGACCAAACAGTGGTTCACAGGTCAAGGTTAATTTTGCAATAAACTATCTTATGAATTGCAGTTTACCCAGAAAGCTTCGCACTTCCTTTTCAGTCCTCGGTGGTGGCATTTCTAAGATGGCCTTGATTTTGGAAGGATCGACCTCGATACCCCTTTGTGTGATCAAGAACCCCAGCATTTTCCCTGCTGTAACACCAAATGTACATTTCTGGGGATTTCGCCACAACCAATACACTCTGATCCGTTGGAAGAATTTCTGCAAGGCGGTGTAGTGGCCCTCTCATTCCTTGGACTTGACAATCATGTCGTCCTCGTACACCTCAACCTCTTTATGGATCATATCGTGCAAAATCATGGTCGCAGCCCGTTGATACGTTGCCCCAGCGTTCTTCAAGCCAAACGGCATCACCCTATAACAATAGGTTCCCCACGGGGTGGTGAAAGCAGTCTTCTCCTTGTCTTCGGGTGCCATCAAAATCTGATGGTAGCCTGAAAACCCATCCATGAACGAGAGCAGCGCATGCCCAGCAGTGAAGTCCACTAATTCGTCGATATGCGGCAGAGGAAAGTCGTCCTTCGGACTGACTTTGTTCAAATCCCTGGAGTCCACACATACCCGAATTCTGCCGTCCTTCTTCAGCACCGAAACTTTATTGGCCAACCAAGGAACCTTGCGTCAATCTGCTTGGTGACCTCTTCTTTGATTTTCAAAGCCCAGTCTGGGCGGATCCTTCGGAGCTTCTGCTTAACAGGTCGGGCCTCTAGGTCAAGAGGGATCCGGTGCTGTACAATCTGAGGATCGATTCCAGGCATGTCCTCGTTGGACCATATGAAAACATCTTCGAAATCTTTTAATAAAGCGACTAAGTGCTCGTGCTCCTCCGAAGACAACGTGGACCCAATCTGGACCAGCCGTGGGTCCTTCTTAGTACCAACCTTAATTGTGGTGATTTCATCAAACAAAGGTTTTACAAACCTCTCCTGCTCTTGATCAATCAAACGTTGTAAAATCGGAGGAATTTCTTCCTCGTCGTTTTCATCAAAATTTTGAAAGTCTTGATTAATTCAAAATATTAAAGGCACAGAAAAGTACTCGGAAGCCACAGCTGTACCATTCTCATTAATAACATCCAGTCCGCCCGATTCCTCTGTTACAATAGACTCAAAGGAAAAAGAAAAAGACGATCTAGATAGGATAGTGGCATCCGGGTTATCACCCCCAAGAATACCGGACTCAGACTTAGAAGAGCTAGAATCTGATTCTGACTCCACAGACTCAGTGGAATCAGATTCCGGTTTACTACCTGCCCCGGAACCGCTCAATAAAAAGTCCTCGAATTGCCAAACGAGGGAGGGTGCGATGGATGCATCAAGAATGCCCGAAGATGGGCCCACAACAGCCGCTTCATCCTCGATCATGGAAACTGAGAAGTTATCCGCCAAGCACTCTGGTACGATCTGAGGATCTCAGAAGAGATGAGCCAGCTCTACCCCCATCTCAATTTCTGTGCTCTCGGAATCCTCCTTCTTGCACTGTTCAGCCTCAGCTGGTGGGTTTGTCTGCTCTTCGGCAACTTCATCCCCGGACAACTGAAGATCAAAAAAGATTTCAAAGCCGGGCAAACGCCACTTCTCTGAATTCAACCTGGGCTAAGGGAAGCCGCAAAACGGGAAGTCTTCCCCCTCCCGGACAAAGCGTCCGTTCAGGGTCCCTTGGATTGGTCGGTGCACCAACTCATAATGCTTTCCAGCTTGCTTTGCCCAGGCTCTTCCAGCCATCTCCCTTCCTTTCCTCGCCCAATCTTCTTTGGTAAGCAGATAACCTAAGCCAAAGGTATATGGGTTATGCGGCACTTCGGCAGATGCTACAACGCCCTTTCGGCCACTTCGCCCTAATCCCATTCCGGGTATGTGCTGAAGCTTGTTCATAAGGTAGACAGACTGTGCATTGGCGTATAGCCCCTCATCAACAGGTAGCATATCTTGTATATCCCGAGCCTCAGCTAGGGTGAATCCTGAGAAAAATATATCTTTCGCGCCATGCTTAATCTCCAGAACTGGTGTAGAAACCTTTGGCGGGGGATGTATTGAAGAATTTCCAAAAACAATTGCCACTCCCTTCCCGTGGGGGTACTTCAGCATTTGGTGTAAGGTGGAAGAGACGGCTTTCACCTGGTGCAACCACGGCCACCCAAGGAGTAGGTTGAAGGTTGCGGGAACATCCAAGACATAAAACTCAATGTCCTGTTACCCCGGACCAACCTGAGTCTTAATCTGTACGGTCCCCATCACCTCCCTGCTGGTATTATCATAGGCCCAAATCACCTGGGCCATAGGCACGAAATTCGCGGGCTTCACCCCGATAGCATACACCGTTCTCGACGGACATACATTGATTACGGACCCCGTGTCGACCAGGACCACCGATATCCATTTCTCTCTACACTGCACAGAGATGTAGAGTGGTTTGTTATGGTCTGAGCCCTCGGGTGGTAGTTCTTTGCCAGTGAAGGTCAAGGTTGGGGAAGCTCCTCCTGAAAAAACCAGCCCTACCAACTGTTCAGGTATGGTATCAATTGAAAGCTTGGCCTTATCCATGGCAGAAAGGATGGCCTATCTGTGAACCCTTGAGGCCATAAGCAATCCCCAGATGGAGATGTCTGTTTGGATTTTCTTAAGCTGCTTTAGTATAGCCTCCTCCTCCAGCAGTTTTTCCTTCTGGCTCTCTACTTCTTTGTCCTTCCTGGACGCCTCCGGTTGGTCCAAGTGTGGGGGCTTGAAATACCGCCCACTCCTGGTCATATGGTCTACCTTCCAACATACCAGGTGTCATCTGGTTGGTTCTGCCCCCAGTCCTCGTCGGTGTGGGCAAGACGTAAGTCGTCGTCTTCCCACCACATTCCGTCAATAACCGACAGACAGCTGTCCGGCTCCGTTGCAACTGTTTCTGTGCTCACAGCACATTTCGTCCCCGCAGGGGCTTTGGCCTTCCTAGCCTTCTCAAGATCCTTGACCTTTTCTTGCTCAAGCCGTTTTAATGCAGCCTCCTGTTCAGTATCTACTGTACTCAAACTGCCTAGATCCCGAGCAAAATTCTTAGCGCAGGTGCTCTTTGGTGATTTCTCCTGCTTCTCGGCCATTCCAGCCACTGCTGATATTTCGACTTCTGATTGCTCCTATTTTGGCTAAGACACCTCAACCATATTTGGCTCGTCGCTGAGCCACCCCATATGCTCTGTCGATCCATCCAAGTCGAACCAGTTGATGTTCACATCCCCTGAGTCCTACTCATTGAAGAACTGCAGATTGGCAATATCCTCTTCCAGCTCTGCTAGGTCATCTAACCCCTGACCAGGTCCATCCTCCCGAACCACACTGATATCTGCCCTAACTAGCAACTCTACCCTCGGCTTAGCCTGGTCTGTTGACCTGATATAACCACTCGGGTTGTACGCAATGCTCCTAGACCCCTTGGGCTCTGAATCAACATTCTCATCTGCCTCCAAAGTCATTCCAGTTTTATCTTCGACGGTCACCACCCCCAGTTAAAGTTGGGTTTAGGAGGTGCTCAACATGCGCAAGTTCGTGCTGTCTGGGATGAACACCTTAAGCCTGGGTAGGTGGGAGGGTGTGATATATATGCTTGGGTCATATGGAATGGTCATGGTTTGGATCAGGTTGATGTGTTTGGGTGGTGGAGCTTGGTTATGTGGTGGGAGTGGGTTGATGGTGACATTTGGCTTCTCTAGGGACGCAATCACCTCGTTGTCAATAAGATACTAGATCTGATGACGCAGTCTGTAGCACGAGTTGGTGTTGTGACCGTGTTGTTGGTGAAAGGCACAGTATTTGGCCGGGTTATGGGAAGGAGGAAGTTTGTCAGGTAATGGCCGCGGCTCCAGGGGCTTCAAATGCCCTTTCCTGATTAGAACCCCCAGAGCTTTGGACAGAGGCATGTACAGTGGAGTAAAGGTTCTCTGGCCTCGAGGTGGATATCTGGCTGTTTGTGAGCTGGTTCTGGACGCACCGGTGAAGGGTGTAGCTATAGGTGTTTTTGGAGTGGTGTTGGTGACCATGCCCACATCAAAAGTTCTGGTAGCTGCAGCACTACTCGTGCCTGCATTTGAACTGCGTGTAAATGCCCTCTTGGGTTGTTCCCTGTCTTGGTCGATCAGACCCTGCTTCATAGTGTCCTCAATCTGTACCCTAATCTCGTGTAAGTCCGCAAAGGTAGGGAGGTTTAAGGCGATCATTTTCTATATCAGCTTGGGTTGGAGGTTGCGCACAACCATCCTTATCTGATCCTTATCTAATGGCCGGGTTGTCATTATGGAGGCCTTGGCCCTCCATCAAGTGACAAAGTCAGAAAAGCCTTTTTTCGTGTTTTGCTTGGTCACTTCAAGATCACAGGTCGTGACCTCAATCTGGGTGTTGTATGAATATTGTGCGACGAAGGCCTCAGCCATTTCCTCCCAGCTCCTTTTCATTGAGTCCTCCAGCTTGGTGTACTAAATAGCCGCAATACCCGACAGGGTCCGGCCAAAGAGTTATAGTTTCTGGAGTCTCGTCAAGCCCATCGGGGGCAAAATATCCGAAAACAGCATTAGATAAACCATAGGGTCACCCGAGCCGTCAAAACGGTCAATGTGGGACATCTTCAATATGTCCAGCAATGTTACCGCCGAATCAGTGTAACCATCCGCTATGTCTGGAATGGAATTGATCCCTTGGGCCCGTGTAAATAGCTTTTCAAGCTTAATCATCTTCAGAGCGGTTGGGTCCATCTCAGATTCAAACGGTGTATCTATTGAGAAGGCCGGTGTCTTTGAAATCTGTGGTAGAACTGGTGGCGGGACTGGCCCTGTTGGAGCGTCCGTATCTTCCTGGACGTTTGCAGTATCCCTGCGTGTTGGAACTCTAGGTAGGGGTGGGGGTGGATGCGAAGTAGATGCTCCGACTTGTTGTGGTTGCTGCTGTTGCTGAAGTCTGGCAATCAGCTCTGTCTGTTGAGCCACAACCTCTGCCTGACGCGCGGCAAACTCTGCTTGGCGGGGAGCATCCCGCTGCATGGTTTGCATGGTCTCTTGGAGCTGACGCATCATGTCCTCCATACTTGCCATAAAGTGCTGATCTTGCTGAATAGGTGTATCTCTCTCTGTGGTAGAAACGGAAACCTCAGCCCGACTACTCACTGGTGGGGTGGACAATGATCGCTGAACCAACGACTGTTGTACTGATACTCTCTGCCTAACTGCCCTCCGCTTGTAATCGGGGGTAATGAAATGAACACTGCTTGTCCGTCAACTAGATCCTCGGATTGATGAAGCCTTTTACCTCTAACCCAGAGTGCTTTGGGGGAAACTGCCTCTTCAGAAGCAATGATGCTATACTACCTTGCAAAAAGATAACTAAAGTAAAATAAGGAAACAAACAACCAGAAAAACAGACAGTATTTCGGCTTAAATAAACACAACACACAATTGACATTGTAAGTCGAACACACTGTTCTCAACACTGATCGTTGTCCCCAAATCACTGCCTCAAATCTGATACCCCCAAATACTGATGTCCTCAGACTAATACCCAGACTTGCAAACTGATACATGCATTCCCTATAGAGACGCACTCTAAAAGCACACAACAAGCAAGTGAGAGCCAAAACACTCCTGTGGAGGGGTAGGGTTTCCCTGTCTTATCTTGCCAGGAGCTATAGGGTTTCACTGCGCACGCAACGGTTTTCAAACAACCTACAATCAGGTAAGCAACCTGTCCTAGTTTGGAATGGTCTTTACGGATTCCGATATGCACTAGCTCGAATGGTCAAAAAGGGTGCCTCGGCAAAACTGAGGTTTGCGTTCCCATCGTGGTAGAGCCCGTAACCGGTCAGCCTTGCGGCATGCTTTTCCAAGCAAGCCTCCGGCAAACCATTCAGGAATAAGACATGGCAGACACGTTGACTTAGGCACACCAATGCAAATGCAATGCAAAGAAACACATAAGTGTAGACAAAACAACATATCATGATTTTGAGTCAAGTTCTCTAAATCCCCAGCAGAGTCGCCAGAAACTATAAACTGCCCGAACTCCGCTCTGCGCGTGAGGACGTGAATTGCAGTTCCAGCTACTACAGTTCGGACTCCTATCACGGTTCTGAATCTAATCTCACAAAGTGCAATGTGAGACTGATAAATCACCAAAGAGTCTAAATCCAGCAATTGGTTTCAAAAAATTAATTTTGAATCAGAAAGTGCCAAACATGGACTGCTTTGCCAGATTTCAAAGTCGCCACCTAAATATTTTGTTTTGTGAAATTTAGGAAACCTTGACTCGTGCCTAAGGCCACGTGTCCGTCATCACCAAAGTTGCCTCCGCTCAGGAACTTGGGTACGAGAGGAGAAGGTCCTGAAATGAACACCCCCGCTCGCCCGATCAAAGGATCGGCCTCTACTAACATGATATGTTGTTTTTGAAAACACGTGTTCTTATTCTTATTATTAATCTAACTTACTATGTGATGCGCACAAAATACAAGTATAGACTAAATCACTTGATTTGGAACAAAACATCTCATGTTTGTTTTTCAAAAATGGTTTGAAGATGCTACTCGCAAGTAGGCTAAAACGCAAATTTGCCACCAAATAAGGTGGGCTTAAAAACATGATGATTTGGCACTTCAAGTGGGCTTAAAACTCACATTTCGATGAATTGTTCCAATTCAAGTAATGAAGCCATCATCCACATGCATTCATGCAGTTAAACACTTAAGCAAATAGCCTCATGGCAAGCATGCTATCATGGCAGTCACTTACACATATGCAAGGATACTAAAGCATAAACACTCACAGTGTACTCCGAGCCAAAACAAAAGCTAGTTAGTAATCAATGCATGATCCTAGCTATGTCAACAATGCCTAATACAACACATGCAAAATGAAACTAAGTAGGCTCGGCTATGTAGAATGGCATATGAATGCAACACTTGATAGCATGCGTTGAGACACGTATTCAAGAAAGTGTATTGAAATACAATGCAGTTTGAATGATGCGCCGAGCTCGGTGCATGCAAGACAAAATGAATGATGCACGCATGCAAATATAAGTATGCTAATTGAAACATGCCTTAAAACTAACCATCAAAAGCTGGTAAATAAAAGGGAGAAAGACGTGGGGTTGGAAGACATTCACACACACACGCACACTTATTACAAAATTTGCCCTCTCGACGGCGGGTTCGAATAATAAGCTAACTAGTTACGCTAATTAAACTAATTATTACAAACCAAAACAAATTAACTATTCCTAGTTAACTAATTATTACAAAACAAATCGATTAATTAAGTACATTAACTAATTAAGTACAAAACCGACGAATTAGCTAACTAAGTAAAGCAGTTAAAGTAGTTAAAAGGCCTCGGGATGAGGGATGCATGCATGCTCGATCGCCTCGCTCAGAAATCCATTGCGATGCCACCAATTGTCTCTGTTTGCACTTGATTTGATCTCTGAAAATTGCACAAACTTCCAGATTGCTTATGCTCCAACATGGGGACCTCCTTGTGGGCTACCGACTAGAGAGGGGGCTGTAGACCACTTGTAGGCCAGAAAAACTGGTTGTAGACCAGAAAAAAGTGGTTGGTTGACCACCCTTACTGGTCAGCCGACCAAAAAATTTTCCAAACTCCAGTTTTACTGCAGCAGAGAACAACAAAGGGCACAACAGTGTATTTGCAAGATATGTGTGCACAACCACCCTCCGTATTATTTCTCAAGCTCAACGGAGTGTGGTACTCGACTCTTGGGCCACCGACCGAGCATCGCAATGTACGATGGCCGAGAAGCCAAGTTTGCACAAGTCAATGTCAATGAATGCACACAAATAACACACAAGGGCCTCCACCTCTATCATGCTTGATCAAAAGGGTCAGCGACCGAGAAATGATGCGCGTTTCATCACTTCAAGTATGAAATGTCCCTCATTTCTCGTGTTTGGATCAACATCCGATCCAAACACAATGCAATGCAACACACATGCTAGCAATATGCTTATCTAACAATGTTAATGTGGCATGCACAAGGTTCTAACATATGAACAATGCATGCATGGCATGTTTGGAGGCCAAGAACATCAAAGTTAGTAAAGAGCATCTCACAAGAGGCATGCAATACCAAGTTTAAATGGTTAAACCAACTTTGGACAAACCTAAACCATGCCAAAATAGTGGCCTAAATGCGCTGAGATGATAGCATGAAAGACAAGAAAATGACGCTCATGCATTAACCCGTGAACAAAGCATAGAAGCACAACTCTCAAACATAATGAAGAAGTGACAAATGTGAGAGTGTAGCTACACTATATGCACTGAAATCATGTGTGAAATGATGTCAAATCATCCAAACAACACAAGCATAACATCCTAAGGACCTTGAATCATTAGGCTAGTCAAAGCTATTGCACGACAACCATGTATGACAAATCCCATATGGCCCAAACTACTCAAAACAGAGTTGGGGCATGCTGAATCAAGGCCAAAAACATGCCGAAACATAGGCTCAAAATGCAAGCAAAGCGTACTCATTCAATGGCTCACAAACAAGGCATAAGGCATAACCCTCGAGAGCAATGAAAAAGTGATAAACATTGGAGTATAGCAAAGACATAAGCTCTGAAATTACATTCCAAATGATCTCATATCATGCACATATCACAAATAAGGCATGTTAGGAGGCTCAAAGCTTAAGACTAGCTAAGGTAGTTGCACCATAGGCATATCAAACAACCCCAAAGGGCCAAGATGACTCAAAACAATCCCTAGGCAGGTCAAAACAATGCCAAAACATGCATGGAGTAGAGCAAACACATGTTAGAATGGGAGGCATAAAGCATGATGCATGCAAGGCCAATGAGTGGGATTACACTACACATACCAAAACCAAGCATGAGGTGACTCCAGCAACAAAAATTAGAGTTGCAATATGGTAAAATAACACCAAAAACACGCTGAGATTGTAGCCCAAAAGCTTAGGCAAGCATGCATACATATTGGCTCATAAATGAAGCATAAGGCTCAACCCTCAAAAAGCATTGGCACAAAAGTGGGTAGACAACCCCTAACTCAAACAAGACCTCAAACAAACACTTTTAATACTTAAAAATGAAGCTTTTTTTAGTTGACAACTAGGCCAAAATAAGTATGCAAAGGTGGCCTAAACTAATACAAAAACAAGCCTAAAAAGGGATATATGCTTACCCTTGAAGAATCACAACAAGATAGCAACTTTTCTGAGCTAAAACCAGCTTTTGAGTCCAAGCAAAACCCTCAGGTACCTCAACAACAAGATTGTTGTGTTTGAGTAGGTGTTTGTGTGCAAAAGTGTAGAAACAACACTTTTAAGCACAAATATAGAGAGAGAGGGATATGTTTTGCCATAATATTTTTTGAACCTTGAACAAGAGGGAGAAGGCTCCCTTATATAGAATTCCATTCCTTCAAGCTTGTTAGACAAGCTAGAGGCTTGGTGCAATCCCTCTATACACGTGTATGGAGGATGCCTTCTGTGCCCAATAGCTGGCACAACTGGCGAGGAAAATATCGGTAGAAAGTACAGAAAGGCCACCGACCAGTTAAAGCGCTCGACCGACCACTCCCACTAGTCAACCGACCACAAAAAGTGGTCTATAGGGAATAAAACTGGTCGGCAAGGGAGGAAGAGGGTCTGCAGAGAGAGTAGGAGGTGGTGGCAGGCCGCCAACCACCTTAGGTGGTCCACAGACCACCCATCCTAGCTGGCCGACCACCAAAAGTGTCTGGCAGGGAAGAAAAGTGGTCTACAGGAGGGAAAACTGGTCTACACCCCTGTTCCACCCCCCAAGCAAGGGGTAACAAGGTTTGGTTCAAAAACAAACCAAAAAGGAAAAAAGACAAGAGTCCGCAGGATAAGGCACTCAGCCGGAAGCCCCGAAAACTACTCTATGGGCCACGACAAGTGGCCTACGAGAGGGAAAGGTAGCCTACAGCTACAAAAAGTGGTCTACAGGCCTCTGTTCTCTCTAGGCAAAGGCAGCAAGGCATGGTCCAAAAACCAGGCCAAGAAGAGGAAGTTAAGAGGTCCCGAGACAAGGCGCTCAGCCGAAGGCTCCGAAAACTCAAAACGAGCACAAACAAGCACAATCACCGATTGCACAGACGATGATGTTTGAGTCTTAAGGTCGGTCAAAAATGAGGTGTCTACATATTGCACGCACCGAGGCTCGGCTCATCATTCTAACTTGCATTGTTAGCCTAACACTTCTTTAAATATGTGCTTAGACCGCATGCTATCAAATTGATTCATATGCCATACTAATAGTCGAGCCTTTTTAGATTGCATATCGCATGTGTTGCATTAGTCATATTGCATAGTTAGGGATCATGCATTTTTCTAACTCATATCTTTTTTGGGTTGGAGTACTAGGTGATCCTTTACTTGCTTTAGCTTATCGCATGCGTGTGATTGTTGCCATGCTTAGCATGCTTGCCATGAGGCTAAGTGCTTAATTGCTATAATTCCTTGAATGCCTATGGATGAAAGCTTATTTCTTGAATTGGAATAATTTGAGTAAATGTTCATATGCCTTCACTTTTTCAAGTGGTACATCTTCAAAACAACTTTCAAAATGAACATGAATTGAAATGTTCCAATTCTTGTAAATTAGTCTATACTTGTGTGTGTGCGCATCACATAGTAATGCTAGCCTAATAATCGGAACAAGAACATATAATGTAAATAAGATTCATATCATAATTAGTAGAGACTGATCTTTGATCGGGCGAGCGGGGGTGTTCAATTCATTCATGACCTTCCCCTCTCGTGCCGCAGTTTCTGAGCCAAGACAATTTTGGTGATGAGGGACACGTGGCCTTTGGTACGAGTCATGGATTTCCTAGATTTTCCAAAATATTTAGGTAGCGACTCTATGTCTGGCAAAGCAATCCATTTTTGGCAATTTGATTCAAAATCGATTTTTCAAAAGATTTGCCGGATTTGGACTCTTTGGCGATTCTCTATTTCACATTGCACTTGTGAGATTAGATTCAGAACCGCAGGAGTTTGATACTATAGGGCTTCTTTCGACTTCCGAAAGGGAGTGAGAAAAAGTCAAGCTACAGTTTCTGGCAACTCTGTTGGGGAAATTAAAGAACTTGACTCAAAATTCATGATATGAAATTTGATCTACACTTATATATTTTTTTGCATTGCATTTGCATTGGTGCGTTTAAGTCACTGTGTTTGCCATCTGCTATTCCTGGACAGTTTGCTATAGGCTTGCCTGAAAAGCTTGCCAAAAGGCTGACTAGTCACAGGCTCTGCCATGACGGGAACAAAATCCTTGGATCTGGACTACCGCTGTATCGTTTGATCCTCGTTTCACTTCTTGGTGTTAGGTGTGAGAGGTATATTAGGTAGTCTTGTCGAGGCATCCTTTTTGACCATTTGGCCTAGTTGCACATCGAAAGTTGTAGAGACTGTTACAAACTAGGACAGGATGCTCACTCGAATACAGGATTGCGTCAAATCGCTTTGTTTGAATAGAGAACCCTAGTTCTTGACAAAACTAGGATAGGGTATCCCTACCCCCTCATAGGTGTGTTTTGGCTCTCACTTAATTGGTATGTGCTTTACAGTGAAACTGTAAAGGAATGTGCATAACAGTTGCAAGTTACGTATCCGTTTTGGGGAAAGAATTCAGTGTTGAGTGTAGTCCTACAACGTTGATTACATCTGTGTGTTGCAAACATTTGAGCTGAGGTGCTATGCAGTTTCTGATTACTGCTTTCTTTTTGCTAGGAAGTATAACACCATGGCTTTAGACAGTTCGGATATCACCCAAGTGCTCTGGACCCATATGAGGAGGCTTTGCAAAGCCGAAGATCTTGTTAGGGGACAACCCGTGTTTACTTCATTTCCATCGGTTACTAGAAGGATGAGAGTCAAGCAGAGTTCACCGGTCAAATTTCTACAGCAGTCACCCTTCAATTCACCTGCATCTAGTCAGACTCAGAGACAGTCCTCGACACCTAGTCCAGCACGAGATCATTCACCCATTCCGATGGCACAGTATCCCCATTCGATATGAAGGACTTGATTCATTATCTCCAACAAACAGTCGAAACCCTACAACAAGACGCTACTCGTCAAGACGAGGTCATAGCCCGTCAAGCTGAGGTATAAAATTGGCTGCAATAACAACAATCACAACCCGCAGTGACTTTTGTATCCCACGCATCTCCTATGAGCGTCCCAGCTCCCGGAGCCACTGCCTATACTACTAATGCCCATGTTTAAAATTAGGGTAATCCAGCAGAGCCGATCCCACAGGCCTCCAAAGCACCTGTGTATCCAATTGAAGCTCCGTTTGAATTTGAAGTTGACCCAACTGTGCTTAAAGTCAACAAGCTAGAGAAGCTATTCAAGTGAGCACAAGGTATTAATTCCATCATCGATATAAAAGATGGCTATACGAAGACTGGGGTGAGTGCCTTCTAGACAACACGTGGTACGCTGAAGAGATTGACCACATGACAGGAAGTGGGCGGTATTTCAAGCCACCACACTTAGATCAAGCTGAGGCATTTGGGAAAGACAGAGAAGTTGAGAGATAGAAAGAGAAACAATTGGAAGAAGAGGCAATGTTAAAGCAACTAGTGAAAATCCTAGCTGACATCTCAATTTGGGGTCTTCTTATGGCCTCCTGGGTGCATCGACAAGCAGTGCTGTCAGCAATGGACTTAAATTGTCCATTGACACTACCCCTGAACAACTTATGGAATTGGTCTTCCCAGGTGGTGCCAGGTCAAACCTATCCTTTTCTGATAAAGAACTGCCGCTGGAAGGCTCAGCTCACAACAAACCCCTGTGCATATCTGTGGAGTGCAAGGAAAAATGGGTACCGGTGGTGTTGATAGACACCGATTCAGCTATTAATGTTTGTCCTTCTCGCATAGCTTATGCCATCAGCCTTAGACCGGCAGACTTCGTGCCCACAACCAAGTAATTTAGGCATACGATAATACAAACAGGTAGGTCATAGGCACGGTGCAAATCAAAGTCCAGGTAGGCCCAACTCAGTTGGATGTCGAGTTCCATGTCTTGGATGTCCCGACCACTTTCAACTTACTTTTAGGGAGACCCTAGTTACATCTAGTGAAAGCAGTCTCCTCTACCCTCCACCAAATGCTGAAATAGCCTCATTGGAAGGGAGTGGCGATTGTTTTTAGGAATTCATCCATCCATCCCCCGCCAGAGGTAATAACACCTTTGTTGGAAATCACACATGGTGAGGAGGATGTTTTCCTTTCAGGGTTTACTTTGGCTGAGGCTTGAGTAGTGCAGACCATCTTGGCAGTAGATGAGGGCATGTATGTCAGCGCCCAGTCTGTTTATTTCATGAATAAGTTGTAGCATGTGCCACGAATGGGACTTGGAAGAAGTGGCCGGACATGTGTCACAACATTGGCCACTGTGCTGCATAATCCACATGTCTTTGGTGTAGGATATGTACCCACCAAAAAGGATTGGGTCAGAAGAGAGAAGAGATGGCAGGCAGAGCCATAGCCAAGCAGGCTAAGAAACGCTACGAGCTTATCTACCGGCCAATCCGGGGAACGTTGAATGGCCACTTTGTTGGGGAAGGAGAAGATTTCCCCTTTTACGGCTTTCCCAAGCCCTGGATGAATTCTGCGAAGCAGTGTGTCCCCAGATTCAAAATTTTCTTTGACCTGCAACTGCAAGATAGTGATGCCGAGAAAAAGGCCGAAGCAAGTATTGAAGCTAAGCAGAGCATGGAAAGTGACTCGGACAACAGCGAGCTTGGAGTAACGGCTGCACTGGCATGTCTCCTTACAAATCCTCTGGCTTACTCGGAGAACTTGGGGGATAACCTTACCATCTCCATGATCGGGAACCAATTGTGTGTGAACCCATCCAGCAGCATTTCGAATGCATTAGAGGCACCATCTCTTGTCTGGCAACTTGAGGAGGGCTACCAGCAGCATTTCGAATGCATTAGAGGCACCATCTCTTGTCTGGCAACTTGAGGAGGGCTACCAGTCTACTTCTGAGTTAGGTAATGAGCCAGAATCTGATTCCACAGAGTCTATAGAGTCGGAATCAGATTCCTATTCTTCTGAGTTTGAGTTTAGTATTACTGAGGGTGATAACCCAGATGCCAAGGTCTTGTCCAGCTCCTCTTTTTCTTTTTCTTTTTCTTTTGAGTCGGTTGTAACCAAAGAGCTGGACCATATGAATAAGAACGTTGCCATTTTTTAGTATTTCTCTGTGTTGCTTGTTTATTGCATTGACCAAGATTTTCTGAATTTTAATGAAAACAAAGAGAAAGGAATTGCTCTGGTTTTGAAAAACTTGATCAAGCGAGAGGAGAGGTTTGCAAAACCCTATGCTAATGAAATCATTGCTATTAATGTGGGTACTGAAAAGGATCCGCGTCTGGTCCAAATTGGCTCCACGTTGTCTTCGGAGGAGCGCGAGCGCTTAGTCGCTTTATTAAAAGATTTCAAAGATGTTTTCGCGTGGTCCTACGAAGACATGACTGGAATCAATCCTGAGATTATACAACATCGGATCCCTCTTGAACCCAAGGCCCGACTCGTCAAGCAGAAGTTGCGGAGAATCCAACCGGACTGGGCATTGAAAATCAAGGAGGAGGTCACCAAGTAGATGAGGCAGGTTTCTTGCTAGTATCTGAATATCCAACTTGGTTGGCCAACATCGTCCCAGTGCCGAAAAAGGATGGTAGAATCCGGGTCTGTGTGGACTTCAGGGATTTGAACAGAGCCAGTCCGAAGGGCGACTTTTCTCTGCTGCACATCGATGAGTTAGTGGATTTAAATGCGGGTCATGCGTTGTTATCCTTCATAGATGGATTTTCTGGGTACAATCAGATTCTGATGGCGCCCAAGGACAGAGAGAAAATTGTATTTACTATGATGTGGGGTACCTACTGCTATCGGGTTATGCCATTTGAACTGAAGAATGTCGGGGCAACATGTCAGAGGGTTGCGACCATTATTCTACATGATATGATCCACAAAGAGGTCGAGGTGTACGTGGATGACATGATTGTCAAGTCCAAAGAAAGAGAGGGCCACTACACCGCCTTGAAGAAATTCTTTCAATGGATCAGAGAATATAGGTTGAGATTGAACCCGCAGAAGTGCACCTTTGGCATAACAGTAGGGAAAATACTAGGCTTTTTGATCACACAAAGCAGCATCGAGGAAGATCCTTCCAAAATCAAGGTCATCCTAGAAATGCCACCACTAGGGACTGAAAAGGAGGTGCAAGGCTTTCTGGGTAAAGTGCAATTCATAAGACAATTTTTTTCCAAATTAACCTTGACTTGTGAATCACTATTTGGTCTCCTGAAGAAACGAAATAAATTCTGATGGGATGATCGATATCAATTAACCTTTGAGCAAATTAGGTAGTACCTACAGAATCTGCCAGTGATGTCGCTGCCAGAGCCAGGGAAGCCTTTGATTCTGTATCTGTCAGTGATAGACACGACCATGGGATGCATGCTTGCTCAGGAATTTGAAGATAAGGTGGAGAAAGCCATCTACTATTTGAGCAAGAAAATGCTGGATTATGAGACCCGCTAGACTCCGCTGGAGAAAACTTGCTTAGCCTTGGTATGGGCCACCAAGAAGTTGAGGCACTACTTGTTAGCCCACTCTGTAATTCTGGTTTCGAGATTAGATCCCATCAAATATCTCCTTGAGAAACCAGCACTTACGGGTAGGCTAATCCATTGGTTGCTTCTCCTCTCCGAATTTGATCTCAAGTATGCTATTTGCAAGTCGGTCAATGGAAGAGTTGTAGTGGAGTTCCTGGAAGATCACCCAGTAGAAGGGAATGAAGCGGTAGAATACCTGTTCCCAGATAAAGCCATTCTACAAGTTGATAAGGAGACTTGGACGATGTACTTTGATGGAGCATCCAATCAATATGGATATGGGATAGATGAGTTGCTGATAGCACCCGACGACTCCCATATACCTCTAGCCTTCAAACTCTAGTTCAAGGTGTCCAATAACGAAGCATAATATGAAGCGTGTATCGCTGGTTTAAAAGTTGCCCTGGAACTAGGGGCAAAAAGGTTGGATATTATCGAGAACTCGAACTTAGTTGTTGCTCAAACAAATGGAGACTGGAAAGTCAAAGAAGGAAAAATGAAGGTTTATCACCAGACCTTGGATGTTCTGATTCCTAGGTTTGAAAAGTTGACTTTCACACATCTACTGGGAGAGAACAACAAGTTCGTTGACGCTTTAGCAACTCTATCTTCTATGATAGGCATCAAACTTGATGTCCAGATTCGTCCGATTATCATTAAGCAGAGATATAAGCCGGCCTATGAAACTATCGCTGTAATAGATGAAGTGCAAGATAAAAACACTTAGTACTACGATATTTGGAACTTCTTGGAAAAGGAGATTTATCCACCAGAGGCAAATACTAAAAACAAAAGGGAAATATGGCGAATGGCCGTCCAATTTATCATCTGCAGAGGTAAACTGTACAAAAGAGGTCATCTGGGAATGCACAAGTTGTGTGTCGAAAAAGAGGAGTCAAAGTGCCTGATGGAGGCCATCCATGGGGGAGAGTGAGGAGCGCACATGAACAAAGTGATGCTAGCCCGGAATTCCAAATTTATGCCAATCGCATGAATATCCCGCTATCAAAACTGTACAGCATGACTTTGCCATGACCTTTCTCAGTCTGGGGAATCGATGTTATTGGCGCAGTCACACCAAAAGGATTGAATGGGAATGAATACATCTTGGTGGCAATTGATTACTTTACAAAGTGGGTGGAAGCCCAATCCTATGCAGTGTTGAAAGCATCGCATGTGGCTAAGTTCATCAGAAACAACATCATTTGCCGATATGGAGTACCCAACAAGATCATATCAGATAATGGCTCCCACTTCAAGAAAGAGGTGATAGACTTGTTGGAGAAATATAATGGGGCTTTCCATAAGTCATCTACATACCGGCCGCAAACCAATGGAGTTGTTGAAGCCGCCAACAAGAACATCAAGAATATCTTGCAAAAGATGGTTGAGACCTACAGGGACAAGCCAGATAAATTGTCATTCGCACTTTGGGGCTATAGAACTTCGATCCGGACATTTACAGGGACAACTCCTTATTCTCTTGTCTATGGGATGGAGGCTGTTTTTCCATTTGAAATAGAAGTCCCGTCGCTGCAAGTTATGGCTGAGTGTTAAATAGCAGAGGCGGACAGGCAACGAAGCAGATTTGAGGGGGTGCTTAATTCATGACCTTTCCCTTTCATACCTAAGTTCCTGAGCTGAGGCAACTTTGGTGATGACGGACACGTGGCCTTTGGCATGAATCATGGGTTTCCTAAATTTCTCCAAAAATAAAATATGTAGGTGGCGACTCTGTATTTGGCAAAGCAGTCCAATTTTGGCATTTTTTAGTAAAAATTAATTTTTCAAAACGATTTGTCGGATTGGGACTCTTTGGTATTTATCAATTTCACATTGCGCTTGTGAGATTAGATTCAGAACCACGGGAGTCTGAACTGTAGGGCTTTCTTTCAATCCTTCGAAAGGGGGCACGAAAAAGACGGGCTACGGTTTCTGGCGACTCTGTTGGGGAATTAGAGAACTTAACTCGAACTCATGGTATGACATTTTATCTGCACTTATGTCTTTCTTTGCATTTGCAATTCCGTTGGCGCGCTTAAGTCACTGTGTTTCCCATCTTCTATTCCCGGATGGTTTTCCCGAGGCTTGCCTAAAAGCTTGCCAAAAGGCTGACTAGTCGCGGGCTCTACCACAATGGGAACACAACCCTTGAATCTAGACTGGCGCTGTACCATTTGATCCTCCTTTCACTTCTCAGTGTTAGGTGTGAGAGGTATATTAGGTAGCCTTGCTGAGGTACCCTTTTTGACCATTCGGCTTACTTGCACATCGAAAGCCATAGAGACTGTTCCAAACTAGGACATGTTGCTTACCCAAATTCAGGATTGTGTGAAACACTTTGTTTGAATAGTGAACCCTAGCTCCTGACGAAACTAGGACAGGGTAACCCTACCCCCTCATAGGAGTGTTTTGGTTCTCACTTAACTAGTCTGTGCTTTTACAGTGAAACTGTACAGGAACGTGTGTATCAGTTGCAAGTTGGGTATCAGTTTTGAGGGGAAAAGTCAATGTTGAGTGCAGTTCTATAGCTTTTGATTACAACTGTGTGTTGTTCATATCTGAGCCGAGGTGTTATGCGGTTTCTAATTTTTTGTTTTTTTTTTATTTTTTTGTTTTTTTTTTGCAAGATAGTTTATCACAAGTGCTTCAGACAGTTCGGTTACCCCCCAAGCACTCTGGACCTGTGTAAGGAGACTTTATAGATCCAGGGATCTTGTTAGGGGACAACCTGTGTTTGCTTCGCTCCCATAAGTTACCAGACGGAGAAGAGTTAGGCATAATTCACTAGTCCAGCAGATACCCTTTATTTCACCTGCATCAAGCCAGTAACAATCTTCTACATCTAGGCCAACAACAGATCACTCGCCTATTCAGATGACTCAGCACCCTACAACCAGTATGGAGGAATTAATCCATCATCTCCAACAAACAGTGGAAACCATGGAAGAAGATGATGCCCGCCAAGCTGAAATTACAGCCCATCAAGCTGACGTAATAAACAGGTTGCAACAACAGCAACCACAGTCGGCAGCAGTTTCTGCTTCTCATGCACCTCCAGTGGGTATTCCAGCACCTAAAATTACTGCTAATGCCCAGGCTAAGAATCAGGGCAATCTAGTAGAGCCTATCCTACCACAAGCCTCCAAGGCACCAATATACCAAAACTGAGGCGTCGCTTGAATTTGAAGTTGACCTGACTGTGCTCAAGGTTAACAAGTTGGAGAAGCTTTTCAAGTAGGCACAAGGTGTGAACTCAATCCCTGACATCGAAGATGGATATACCGACTCTACAATAACCCTACCAGACCGATTCAAAATGCCACAAATAGATCAGTTTGATGGCTCAGGAGACCCCATGGTCCATTTTCGGCTATTCTCAGATTTTCTGCGGCCGACGAGCCTTACCAGGCTTCAAAAGCTGTCACTTTTTGGCTGAACCTTGTTAGGAATAACAACTATCTAGTATGCAAAGTTGGTGGATTCTGTGAAACGGAGTTGGGAGGAAATGGCTGAGGCCTTCATTGCACAGTACTCCTACAATACGCAAATTGAGGTCACAACCCATGATCTTGAGGCAACCCGTTAGGAGCCAAAGGAGGGCTTCTCGGACTTTGTAACAAGGTGGAGGGCCAAGGTTTCGATGATGACTACCAGGTCATTTGAGAATGATCAAATCAGAATGGTGGTCCGCAATCTGCAAGAGAAATTACTGTAGAAGATGATTGTCTGTCCGTTGTTCACATTTACTGAGCTCCATGAGATAGGGGTTGATCACCGATGAGAAGGAGCAGTCTAAGAGGCCTTTTACACATAGTTCCAATCAACTGCGTGGCCATCTGATTTGAATGTTGTCACCACTACAGCCAAGACTGCTAACCCTTTCGCCGGTACAAATTCACAAACCACAAACAACCAAGCCAGATCCCAAAGGGTCTTTACCCCACTTTATATGCCTTTATCCCAAGCCCTGAGGGGCTGATCAAAAAGGGGCATCTTAAGACGTTAGAACAACGCCCACTACCCGATTCTCTCCTATCTATACACAACCTGGCCAAATACTGTGCCTTTCTCCAGCAGCATGGTCATGACACTGACCAATGCTACAGGCTGCGTCGTGAGATTTAAGATCTCATCGACAACACGGTGATAGCACCCCCCCAAAAGCCAAATGTAACCACCAATCCTCTCCCAGCCCATAATCAAGTTCCCTCACCTCGAAACCTAAATCTAATACATACACTGGCCATCCCATATGACCCTAGCGTATACATTACCCCTTCTCACCTACCCAAACCGGCTGTGCTCATCCTTGAAAGCACGGACTTGTGCATGATAGACACTTCCACTCTTCAACCTGAACCAGTGGTGGTGACAGCAGCAAAAGGAGGGAGGTTAGCCTTGGAGGAGAATATCATTCCATTGCTTGAGAGCTCTGCCGACTTATCTGAGGGGGTGTATGACCCGTGCTGTTACGTTGTGTCTGTGGATCAGGCCAAGCCCAAAGTCGTGTTGCCGACAATAATAGAGGTCAATGTGGTTAGAGAGGATGACCCAAGTCAAGGACTGAATGATCTAGCGGAGCTGGAGGAGGACTTAGACAATCAGCAGTTCTATGACGAACAAGATCAAGGGGACGTGCAGATTGATTGGTTTGATCTGAATAGGTCAACAGACAACTCAGGGTGGTTGAGTGATGAACCTGGCTGGGTGGAAGGAACTCAACCAAAACTTGAAGAAAAAGAAGCAAGAATAGCTACAGTGGCCGGAATAGCCGAAGAAAAGGGGAAATTGCCGGAGAGCACTGGTATCAAGAATTTAGCCCAAGAACTAGGCGCCGTGAGTACCCGCGGATACAGATCAAGAAGCCGTGTTGAAGTGGTTTGAAAAAGAGAGGGATCAAGGCAAACAGAAAGCTGGAATAACCCAACACCCTGAGGGGGATACTTCTGATAAGGGAATGATCAGACCGGAATTGGACAATTGTTTGTCGGTTGCTGGAGGTATATGGTGGGAAGATGATGATCTACATCTGGCCCACACTGACGAGGATTAGGGATAAGACCTACTATACAACACATGGTACTCTGAAGAGATTGACTATATGACGAGGAGTGGACGGTATTTCAAGCCCCCGCACATGGTCCAAGCAGAACCCTCCAGGAAAGATAAAGAGGTTGAGATGCAAAATGAAAAACAGTTGAAGGAAGAGGTGGTGCAGAAACAGCTGAAGAAAAATCAAGCTGATATTTCGATTTAGGTCTGCTTATGGCTTTTTGAATGCATCGACAGGTTGTACTATCAGCGGTGTACAAAGCCAAATTGTCCATTGACACAACTCATGAACAGCTTGTGGGGCTAGTCTTCCCTAGAGGTGTTGCGCCAACTTTGACCTTCTCAGACAAAGAATTACCGCCAGAAGGCTCAACACACAATGAACCTCTGTACATATCAGTTGAGTGCAGAGAAAAGTGGGTGCCAGTGGTATTGGTCGATACAGGGTCAGCTATCAATGTTTGTCCATCGCGCACAGCCTATGCCATTGGCCTGAAACCAACAGATTTCATGTCTGCAGCCCAGGTGATCCGGGCGTATGAGAATACTAGCAAGGAGGTCATGGGCACAGTACAGATCAGAGTTCAGGTCGGCCCAACTCAACAGGACGTTGAGTTTCATGTCCTAGATGTCCCGGCCACCTTCAACTTATTACTAGGGAGACCTTCGTTGCACCAAGTGAAAACTGTCTCCTCTACCCTCCATCAAATGCTAAAATACCGCCAAAGGAAGGGGGTGGCTATTGTGTTCGTGAATTTATCTATACATCCTCCGCCAGAGGTAACTACGATTGTGCTGGAAATTGTTAATGGCGAGGAGGATGAATTCTTTTCAGGGTTCACTCTAGCTAAGGCTCAAGCAGTGCAAACCATATTGGCAGCTGATGCGAGCTTGCATGTCAGCGCCCAATCAATCTATTTCATGAACAAGCTCCAACATGTGCTAGGAATGGGGCAGGGAAGAAGTGGCTGGAAGGGCCTCACAGCATTGGCCGATGTGCCACATAATCCGTATGCCTTTGGTCTTGGCTATAAGCCCACAAAAGAGGATTGGGTCAGGAAAGGAAAAGAGATAGCAGGCAGAGCCAGAGCTAAGCTGACCAGTAAGCACTATGAGCTTAATCACAGACCGATATGGGGAACACTGAATGGTCATTTTGTTAGGGAAGGGGAACACTTCCCATTTTGTGGCTTTCTTGAGCCCTGGCTAAATTCGGAGAAGTAGTGTGTTCCTAGCTTGGAAATTTTCTTCGACTTGCAGCTGTAAGACAGTGATATGAAGGAAAAGGATGAACCAATTGCTAAGGTGGAGAAGAGCATGGAAAATGACTCAAGCAGTAGCGAACTTAAAGTAGGGGCAGCACTAGCATGTCTCATTTCGGATCCTCTGATTGACTTAGAGAGCTTGGGGGATAACCTGACCATTTCCATGGACCAACTGGGTGTGAACCCTTCTTGCAGCATTTTGGATGCATCTGAAGCACCATCTCTTGTTTGGTAGCTGGAGGAGGGCTACCTGTCTAATAGTTTTGAGTTAGGTAGTGAGCCAGAATCTGATTCTACAGAGTCTGTGGAGTCGAAACCAGATTCCGGCGATTTTAAGTTTTGAGTTCGGTATAACCCGGATACCAAGGTCTTGTCCAGCTCATCTTTTTTCCTTTGCTTCTGTGTCAATTGTAACCGAAGAGCTAGATGAGCTGGACTTGATTAGGACTTTCAAACTTTTAATGAAAAACGACGAGGAAGGAATTCCTCTGGTTTTGAAAAATTTGATTAATCAAGAGGAGGAGAGCTTTGCAAAGCCCCTCGCTAATGAAATCATTGCTTTTAATGTGGATACTGAGAATGATCAACGTCTGGTCAAGATCGGGTCCACGTTGTCTTCAGAGGAGCGCGAGCCCTTAGTCGCTTTATTAAAAAATTTCAAAGATGTTTTCGCGTGGTCCTACGAAGACATGTCTAGAATGGATCCTGTGATTGTATAGCATTGGATCCCTCTCCACCTCGAGACCCGACCCACCAAACAAAAGTACCGAAAAATATGCATGGATTGGGCTTTGAAGATTAAGGAAGAGGTCACCAAGTAGAACGACGCAGGGTTCTTGATAGTATCTAAGTATCCAACTTGGTTGGCCAACATCGTCCCAGTGTCGAAGAAAGATGGCAGAATTTGGGTGTGTGTGGACATCAGAGATCCGAATAGGGCCAGTCCGAAGGACGACTATCCCCTGTCACACTTCGATGAATTAGTGGACTTCACCTCGGGTCATGCATTGCTCTCCTTCATGGATGGATTTTCTGGGTATAACTAGATTTTGATGGCGCCCGAGGATAGAGAGAAAACTGCTTTCACTATGCTGTGGGGAACCTACTGCTACAAGGTGATCCCGTTTCGATTGAAGAATGTTGGGGCTACTTATCAAAGGGCTGCAATCACAATTCTGCATGATATGATCCACAAAGAGGTCGAGGTGTACATGGAGAACATGATTGTCATGTCCAAGGAAAGAGAGGGCCACTACACCACCTTGAAGAAATTCTTTCAATGGATCAGAAAATACAAGCTGAGGTCGAATCCGCAAAATTGTACTTTTGGTGTATTAGTAGGGAAAATGCTTGGTTTCTTGATCACACAGAGGGGCATCGAGGTAGATCCTTCCAAAATCAAGGCTATCCTAAAAATGCCACCACCGAGGACTGAAAACGAGATGCGAGGCTTTTTGGGTAAAGTGCAATTCATAAGACGATTTATTCCTAAATTAACCTTGACTTGTGAACCAATTTTTGATCTTCTAAAGAAAGGAAATAAATTTCGATGGGATGAGCGATGCCAATTCGCTTTTGGCCAGATCGAGCAGTACCTTCAGAATCTGCCTATGTTGTCGCCACCAGAGCCGGGGAAGCCCTTGATTTTGTATCTTTAAGTAACGGACACCACAATAGGATGCACGCTTGCTTAGGAATCTGAGAATAGGGTAGAGAAAGCCATCTACTACTTGAGCAAGAAAATGCTAGATTACGAGACCCGTTACACCCCGTTGGAGAAAGCTTGCCTAGCTTTGGTATGGGCTATTAAGAAGTTGAGGCAATACTTGTTTGCTCAAATCCCATCAAATATCTCTTTGAGAAACCAGTGCTTACAGGTAGGCTAGCTCGCAGGTTGTTTCTTCTCTTTGAATTTGATCTGAAGTATGTCACTCGCAAGTCGGTCAAGGGGAGAGCAGTAGCAGAGTTCCTGGCAGATCACCCAGTGGAAGGGGATGAAGAAGTAGAATATTTGTTCCTAGATGAAGCTATTCTACAAGTCGAGGAAGACATTTGGACAATGTTCTTTGATGGAGCATCTAATCAATATGGTTCCGGATAGGTGTGTTGCTGATAGCACCCGACAATTCCCATATACCTTTAGCCTTTAAACTCCGGTTCAAGGTATCTAATAACGAAGTTGAATACGAGGAACGTATCGCTGGTTTGGAAGCCACCCTGGAACTAGGGGCAAAAAGGTTGAACGTAATCGGGGACTTAAACCTAGTTGTGTTTCAAGCAAATAGAGACTGGAAGGTCAAAGAAGAAAAAATGAAAATCTATCACCAGACCCTGGACGTTCTGATTCCTTGGTTTGAAAAGATGACTTTCACGCATCTACTAAGAGAGAACAACAGGTTCGCTGACGCTTTATCAACTCTATCTTCTATGATAGACATCCCGCTTGGAGTCCGGATGTGTCCGATCATCATTGAGCAGAGATATACACGGCCTACAAAACTATCGCCGCAACAGATGAAGCACAAGATGAAAACCCTTGGTACTATAATATCTGGAACTTCTTAGAAAAGGAGATTTATCCACCATGGGCAAATGCCAACCACAAAAGGGCAATACGGCGAATGGTCATTCAATTTGTCATTTGCGGAGGTAAACTATACAAAAGAGGTCATCTGGGGATGCACAAGTTTTGTTTTCAAGCAGAGAAATCAAAGCACCTAATGGAGGCCATCCATGGGGACGAGTGCGGAGCGCACATGAACGGGGTAATGTTATCCCGGATGATTCTCAGGCAAGGTTACTACTGGTCCACTATGGAGGAGGATTGTATCGGTTTTGTTCAGCGATGCCACAAATGCCAAATTCATGCCAATTGTATGAATATCCCGCCATCGAAGCGGTACAACATGACTTCACCATGGCCTTTCTGAGTTTGGGGAATCGACGTCATTGGGGCAGTCACACCTAAAGGGTCGAATGGGCATGAGTATATTCTTGTGGCAACTAATTACTTTACAAACTGGGTAGAAGCTCAGTCTGATGCAGTGTTGAAAGCAGCGTATGTGGCTAAGTTCATCCGAAACACCATCATCTGCCGATATGGATTCCCGAACGAGATCATTTCAGATAATGGCTCGCATTTTAAGAAGGAAGTGATCGATTTGTTGGGGAAATACAATGTGGCTTTCCATAAGTCATCTACATACCGGCCACAAACTAACAGAGCTGTTGAGGCTGTCAATAAGAACATCAAGCATATTTTGTAGAAAATGGTTGGGACCTACGGGACTGGCCAGACAAATTGCCATTCGCACTCTGGGGCTATAGAGCTTCAATCCAGACGTCTACAGGGGAAACTCCTTATTCTCTTGTCTAAAAGATGTAAGTTGTTCTACCAAGCAAAATAGAAGTTCTGTCGCTGCGAGTTATGGCCGAGTGTCAGATAGCAGAGGTAGACTGGCAGCAGAGCAGGTTCGAAGAACTAATGTTGTTTGATGAGAGAAGGCTGAAAGCATTGTACCATGTTCAAGGCTATCAATACAGGATTGCTAGGGCTTTTAACAAGAAGGTTAAGTCCCTGAATCTTAAAGAGGGGGATTTGGCGCTGAAAGCCAACCGAGCTTTCGTCCATGACCGTACGAGCAAGTTCAAACCCAATTGGATTGGTCTCTACATCATTAAAACTATCTGGTCAGGTGGAGCTGTTATTCTCATGGATCTGGATGGCCTAGAATTTTTCCAACCAATAAACATGGACAACTTAAAGAAATACTATCCCTGAGAGGCTCGCTAGGCCGAAACCTCGGAAGGGCGACCTAGGTCAAAGTTAGCACACAAAAAAAATTAGAAATAACAAAAAATTGAGCTCGTGAGGTTGAAAACCCTAAAGGGCGGCCTTGGCAAAAGTTAGAGCATAAAAAGAGAGTGTTAATACTCGAGTGAACCCAAACCGAACTACTAAGGCCTGATTCCTATCTTCGAGATACGTAGGAAACTTTATCCTGAAATCCATGAGTAAGCACCTCCAACTCAATTGTCTTGTCCATGTGTCTGATCAGGTCATCCTTGTCTGTTCTTTATCTGAAAGTTCAGTTGTGATCTTTACTCTGAGAGAAGAGCTGGTTACAGTGTTAAGCAGGATTCCGGGTTGTACATCTGCAGGAATGATTCTGTGTGTGTCAAGTGGTGTTTCTTTTCGAAAATGGTTTTGAAAAGTTTTAATAAAAGTTGATTTTTCTCAAATTTTACCTTTTACAACTTAGACCATTTTTGGACTAAAACGAAAACTTTCAGTGTTCACAACTTTAATTTCATTGATTTCAATACAAAGTTCTCTAACTCTTGATACAAATCAAAGTTGCTTTTATTAAATTCAAAAAACTTGAAAAAGTAAGATCTAAGTAATAAACTAGGGGCGTAGATGAGTCAGGTGTTCTTGCGTCCCCTGCTCGTGCGTATGGAAGCTTATGATGCCAAAGTGGGCCCGGTTTGGGCCTCATCCTCGAGCCAAGCCAGGCACTCACTAGAAAGGGTGCAGCTGAAACTAGGGGCAGGGGCCAGAAGCTCTCTCGTCCTCCAAGCAGTGAGGTACCTAACCAAATGTGAACCTCGGACAGGAAATGAAATCGGGTACTCTACACCCTCCTCTGGAAGAATCTGATCATGTCCAAACTGATGCTTGAAGCTGAACGGGAAGTAGAATACATTGTGTATAAGGCTGATCAGCTGAATGCCAGGTTGCCGAGTCATGCTGTAGCTCATTTCGGTTAGGTTAAGCCAAGAGCAACGCCATGTAATGTCAACTGTAGACCTGTTGCACATCCAATGACACCACCACCTCTCGTTGGGGAAATCCACTAGTTGTTGGCGGACAAAATAGCCTTGAGCTGAGTATGCGGGGCAAGAGTCCACTACCTTCAGCTTACCCATAAGCCACATCCGGGGAGGGATGAAAGAAAAGAGAGATTAAAGAATAGAGAGATGTATGGTAAGAGAAAAAGTGAGAAGAGGGCTGTGAGAGAAACACAGAGCATGAGTGCCGAGTGATGTGAGAAACACATATGAGAAAGGACGGAAAACATTACCTGAAGAAGTAGTGGACTCCTTGCAAATTTGGTAGCCTTTCGCCAATGGAATGCGTCTAAGCTTATCAAAATCTCGGCTAGCACCAAGCCAATGTAACTCTTGCTCTCTTTCAGGCCTTGCGCCACTTCAATTAGCCGAATTCTAGACCCTCCGAAACTAGGGGTAAGAAGGAAATGAGCCAACAAGCATAAGCAAAGGGCGTGTTGCCGAAAACCCCGCCAAAGAAGGCTACCTTGGTCGTCGACGTTAGAAAATCGATGAATTTGACTGAGAATGTCCAGCTCTCCGTTGTGAACCAAAAATCGAGCCTCATGTAGAGTGAGCCCACACAATCGTCCCAAAGCTTGGATGTGGTCGAAATGGGGCTGAGGTATGATTTCCTCATCACGCCGAGATTCTATTAGCACTTGAAATTCTTTGATTTTTGGGCATATCTCTTGTCCCCTGAAGCTAAAGACGTGTGTAATCGAGTTCCAACATCTAACCGTGACATGAAGGAACAAAAAGCAAAGCGGAGAACAGTTCAGTGGGAAAAGTGCATTTATGTCGAAACCCTTAAAATTCACCCTTTTCAAGTTGTTTAAAGCCGCAATCCAATTCGAGAGTTTTTGGGCAAAAAATGGTTCCATTTGCGAAGAAGTTACAGTTGAAATGAAGAAATCACAAAGCTCAACCTTCTGTTGAAGATAAGGCAGTGAGTGGAAGCCAAGTGTCAACAATCTGGAGGTTCTGCACATTGGTGGCTGGTAGGCCGCTGCTGATGGCTGGCAGGCCACATTGGTGGCTGGCAGTCCATTTCTTGTAGCTGGCAGGTAGCCAACCACCTTTCTTGTCTGGCCGACACCCTCCCTTTCAGGTCTGCTGTCCACTTTTGTATTGAACAGTGCTGGAAGAATATGTTTTATTCTGCTCTAGGTCTTGTTTTGAGTCCTTTTGGTTTTAGCAAGTTTGTCAAGTTGTATTGAGTTATTTTGTTTATCGAGTTCTTGTTGTTTTTGTTTATCGAGTTGTATATTGCATTTTGTATTTTGGTTGGTTGGTTCATTACCCGATTAAACATCTTGTTTTAATCAAACACTCTTGGCCATTTCAATTCCCTGTACATTTCATACATATATGGTGCTCATGATGCAAAAATGACAACACATTTATATAAGTTGTACTGGTTTTTACTCCGATCATGGCTTTTTACAAAAGAGGAGTACAAGTTTTAAAGCAAAATAGAGCTTCCTAAAGCTATACATGTGCTAATGCTACTAAGAAAAAGAAACTAAGCAAAAATACAATAAATCAGCACCAATCATCTCAAACTCGAGAGGCCCTCTTTGTCCTCTTCCTGGGGGGACAGTCAGAGCTGTCTCCATCAACGCCGCTGTCTGACTCAAATACCGAGCTGAAATCGGAATCCCTGTTGCTCTCTGCTCCTGACTCAGCAGCACCTTCACTTTCAGATCTCGAGTCACCATCATCTCCACTCTCAGAGGACTCAGACTGTGGAATCACTGCCTCCTCAGAGTCACTGGTCTCAGTATCATCATCACTCAACACTGGCTCTGAAGGGTTCCTCTGACCTTGACCACAACGCTCCTCTTGGTTGCGTGCTGGGGCCTGTCTCTCTCTCATCTTTGCTGTTGGAGGAGGTGGTGATGGTACAGATGCAGTTGTTGTCGCTAGTGCTCTTGGTATGGCTGGAATCTAAAAAGATACAGTATTGATGCATCAGATATAATGTATAGTTACAGATAGAGTATGATGAAAATGACGAAATGTAATGAGCTAGATACAGTGCAAGTATAGTACAGTGCGTCAAGGTAGCATATCAGTGTGATGTAACAAGTGGCCAAATGCATACTGTGATATGAGTATCAGTGCTTCAGTGAGAATGATGTGCACAACAGTGTGGAAAATGCTAAACTACCGGCAGAAGATAGGAGAAGAATACCTGGATGCCATGAAGACTGAGCAGTGACTCCATTCTTAGAATCATGCTCTCGAACGAAGCTATTAGCTCGAGCAGTCCCTTAGTGTATCCCGGGGGTACCTATAAATGTGTTGGGAATGATCAGTATCTGGAAGGAACCAATATCAAAAAGAAAATGAAAAGCTGAAGAAAATGTGGTACATACTGGAGGTGTGTCATGAGCTCGGACATATCTATGCCCGCCCTCTCATAACTCGATCAAAATCTGATACGACGTCCCAGTCGGCCTCCAGCATGTCAGCATGGTCGGGATCTCTGGCCAATTGGCAGCATGTCCAGTGGAAGGAGCCCTTCAATCCTAGCCCTCGTCTCCCGAGTCCTGCCTACCATAGGGGCGCTTACCGCTCTGCTTGCACGAACACCAGTCAAGGGAGGCATGCGATGTGTTTGGATGAATATCAAATAATTCCCCTCCCCACAGAAGTAGTTGGCATCCAAGCTCTCTGTGAACTAGATCATCTCCTGAAAGGAGAAGCTCTCTATTGCCCACATCGATGCTGGAGGCATCATGGGAACTACCGGCTCGGATAAACCCATGGCCTGGCACACAAACCGCTCGATGGGAGGCCTCCAAGTAGTAGTCGAAAATGGGAGGCCCCCAACGTCCGATATACTGGTCCCTAACTCTAGTCAGCATCGTCGCCCAAGGCTGCCAAGCAATCTTCAAACAGGGGATATACAGAATGTTACTCAGTGTCAGTTGTCAGTTGTTTATAAGACAAAAATAACTATAAGTTTTGGGTTACCTCTGCCGCGGTCACTGTGTCAAAGTATCGGCAGAAAAATATAAAAGTCTCCCGGGTCCTCCGCAGGCATCTGTCGTCATACTGATGAGAGTACAGTACAACAAGGGGCATCTCCACCTTTGGCTCCGGAGCGAGGGTCGGGAAATATGCATATATCCAAAGTTGCAAAGAAAAGGAAACATATAGTACAGTGTACAAAGAGTACAGATACAGTGCAGAATGTGTGATACAGCGCAGTGTATAGATGTAAATAGTGCGGTATGCAATGAACAGAAAGTGTAAAGCAGAAAGCAAAGAAATGGAAGATAGAAAATGTAAACCAGAAATGTAGAGTGTATCTCCCAGGCTCTCCAATAGCCTCCGACCCTGTCTCCCCTCCTGCGGGATGTCAAGCTCACATAGCCATACAGTGTGGCGAGGCAGCTCATCCCCAATCCTAGAGCCGGTCTTGAGGAAAGTCCACCAACGCGCTCAGTACATACAGCCCTACGGTGTTCCACTTGTTCGCAAGCAAGGTGGTAGGAGGAACATCAAAAAGCCCCAGGCGTAATGCTCGGTCTCTTTGAGGTCTCTGGCTCTCTCCCTCAGAAATGCTTGGCGAACTAGCTATATCATACCATCGCCGGTCGGAAGAGAGACGGGCGTGCTCCCAATAGGTATAGCCAGGTGGCCTCTCACTTGCCCATGTCCATGTCGTAAGGGATCAGATTACCCCCTACTTTTATGCCTGTGAGCATGGCGAAGTCATAGGGAGTCATCGTCACCTCCCTCCCAGTGTAGAAGTGGAAGGAGTTGGTGGTGTCCAACCACTGCACCACTAATGCACCAAGATGTAGTCAACTTGCAATATGGCGTGATAGCCCTATGCAGAATCAGCCGAAGCCAGCCTCATCAATAATGTAGCGGACACCGGCAAGGAGCTCTATATACCAGTCCCTCGCAGATGTGGCTCCATAGCCCCTAATGGAGCGAGAGTCCTCCTGTGGTTAGAACAATGATATACAATGATATGAGAACACATAGACGAAAGGCAATATAAGAAATATAGTGCAAGAGAGTGATTAAGGCAAGAAATGTAGTGTAAGCATGCAGTTGAAGCAAGGAATACAGTTAAAGAAAGAAAAACAATGCACAGTGAAGAAAGCGTAAGAAAACAATGTATACCACGGTGGCACCATAAGACAAATGGCGAGTCCGGCTCTGGTAGAAAGAGCTCCTCTGGTGCGTGTCCCGTAAACTCTCTAAAGTGCCTGATACCCCCTGATACTCCCAACGGTAATATCTCGGGCTCAAGCTCGGCCTTCAGCTCAGCCAGAGGTGGAATCTTGAACGAAGCCCCATCATGGGGTAGATCGTCCTCCATTTGGGAAGAAGATCAGAACGTGCGTGTAGACACCCCACTTTTGACCGTCCTCAAAACTTCGGCGTCACCGCTTGGAACACTCGGTGATTATCCATGTTTGTGTTCGTTTGGAGTTCCCGGAGGTCTCGGCTCCCGCGCCTTGCCTCAGGATCCCCGAACTCGACCGTTTAGTGTCTGGTTTCACACCAAACACTTGCATCTTGCCTTTGAGAGGCAGGGTAGGGCTTGTGATCTCCGAACTCGACCGTTTAGTGTCCGGTTTCACACCAAACACTTGTGTTTTGCCTTGGAGGGGCAGGGAATGCCTTGTGAGGCATCCCCACACACCACCGGCAGCAGCTAAAGGTCACCGGCTGGCTTTTTGATGCCATCGGCACTTTTTATTGCCGGTCGGCACTTTTTGTTGCCGGTCGGCACTAAATTTTGTCGAAATGATATTTTTGGGCAGCCGACCACTGTTCATCTACTTTATGGAGATATTTTGTGCCAGCTGTGATAGTTGGCACCAACTCTGCCTCCCTCCATACACGTGTATGGAGGGATCTCCCTCTAAGCAAGCTTGTTGTATAAGCTTTGCAAGAGGGAGTCCTATAAGAGGAGGGCTCTCCTCTTGGCTCTAGGTTAGAGACTTGGAAGCAAAAACCAGAGCTTAGAGATATAGATACACCCTATCTCTATACCTCCCTCTCTCTCCTCCTTTGTGTGTGTTTTTTTGGCCTAAAAGTGTGTTTTTACCTTACTTTTGCACCATTACACACAATATTACACACAATATCACACAATATTAAAAGTGTGAGGGACTTGGGGGGCTGATTCTTGAGTTTTTGGACTGATTTTGATCAAAAGAAGAGGGCTGGACCATTTGTTCTTCAAGGGTTCTTCAAGGGTGAGCATCTTGCTTTATATTCCCCAAACTTGCAATAGTTTTTTTTACCTATCTTGCTTGCTGATTTAGCTTTTGTGTATAACATGAAAAAGGCTTATATTTTCATGCTTTAGAACTTTCATTAAGGTTGTTTTGTGGTTTGAGTGCAAACTCACCCTATTAGGCCTTGTTTGGCCCCTTTTGTTGCCTCTTTGGTAAGGCTTTGTTTACTTCAGTGTTTTGATCTCCTCACCACTGAAAACCAGTGTATTTCCAGTGGTAAGGAAGGTGGTTTGAAGTCTTGCATAGGGAGGGACACCCCTCTCCCTTCATTGTTTTGTTTCCTTGCTTTTTGGCTTAAAAGGGTAGCATGTGTGCTTGATCATTTTTGGCCTCATTTCAGAAGTTTTTTGGGTGTTTTAGGTCATGTGTGACCTCTGTTTTTGGCCGGATTTATGTCTCTTTGCATGCTTAAAGTACTTGCTTTGTATTGCTCCATTTGGCCTAGAAATGCCCCTTATGCTTAGGCCATGATTCTTGCATATATTGGCATGGTTCAATGAAGGTTTTGGTATTATTTTATCATGTTTGAGGTCTGTTGGTCATCTATTACAGCCATGTTTGCCTTGTTTGATGTCATCTCTTTGCATTTTGGCTTGCAAGTTTTGAGTATGTTGACCTCTAGCATGCATAGTTTGGACCATCCTCATGTTTTGGCATCATTTAGGACCATGTTTTAGTCCATAAATCATGATCATATGTGTGTGTAGACACTCCATTTTTGACCGTAATCAAGACTTGGACGTCACCGTTTGAACACTCGGTGATTATCCATGTTTGTGTTCGTTTGGAGTTCCCGGAGGTCTCGGCTCGCGCGCCTGCCTCAGGATCTCCGAACCCGACCGCTTAGTGTCCGGTTTCACACCGAACACTTGTGTTTTGCCTTGGAGAGGCAGGGTAGGGCTTGTAGACCAATCCCCACCCACCACCGGCAGTGGCTAGAGGCCCACGGCTGGTGTTTGCGCCACCGGCAATGTTTATTGCCGGCCGCACTCTTTGTTTGCCCGGTCAGCACTATTTGTTGCCGACCGGCACTCTTTTGGGCCAAGAATGGCATTTTTGGCCGGCCGATTGCTGTTCATCTGCTTTTGCAGATATTTTTAGCAGCTGTATTGCTTTTGCTCCCCTCCATACACGTGTATGGAGGGATCTTCCCTCTTGCAAAGGCTTGTCTTGTAAGCTTTACAAGAGGCATTAGAGAAGGAGCCCTCTCTAAGGCATTGAGTGGGCCTTTAGACATTTTTTGAGAGAGAGAAATACAGACAAGCTCTGGTTTTTCTAGGGTTAGGGTTTAGATATCACTCTCTATCTCTCTTTCCCTCTTATTTGCACACTTGGTGTTAATGTTCTCACTATTGCACACAAACACATAGTGTTTTCACCTTCCTCTTTTGGAGCTGAGGGTTCTAAAGGTTTGTTTTGAGATTTTGGTGTTGGATTCAAGCTCAAGGAGGCCATTGGAGCACCATTTTGTGAAGAGGACTACAAGGGTAAGAAACTATCCCTTTTTCCCCAATTTTTCATTGATTTTCCACCTGTCTAGAGCTGTTTTTGTGATTATTGTATACAAACATAAAAAAGTTTCTGTTTTTAGCCCTACTTATATTTTTTATTAAGAGTGTTTTGTTTGTTTGAGGGTTTGTTGACCACCCTTAGGCTCAAAAGGCTCATTTTGAGGCCATTTGTGTTAGGCTCCCGGGATTTTGGTGTTTGGGGTCTCTTCACGCAACTGAAATCGTGAGGGATTTCAGTGGTGAAGGAATGATCTGCGTTGAAGTCCAAGAAGGAGAGGGCCACCCCTCTCCTTGTTGTCCTTTGAAAAAGGGCATATTTGACCTCTTTAAGGAACCGTATGCTTGAGTTGTGTTGAGCATGTTTGGTTGTTTTTCATGCTTATATATCCATAATATAACATGATTTCAAGTTGGTTTTGGAACTCCATGCATGTTTAGCATAGTTGCCATGTAATGCCTTGTTTATGCCTTAATGTGCCTTAGGTTGTGTGCCTTTGTTGGAGCATGTTTTAGGCTTAGTCTTGTGAAGATTATGTGCTTATCTTGCCATGTTCTAGGTCTGTCCATAAGTATTTGGGTTGATTTTAGCATGCATTATATAGCTCCTTTGTATTTGGGCTTGTTGGCCTTGAGTATGTGCATGTGTAGCATGCTATCTTTGCATTGTTTTGGTGATTTGGGGTCACTTTATATGTTATTTCAGTCCCATTTCCATGCTTGCTTGATTTCCTTGCATGCATCTTTAATGCCTCATAAGCATGTGTTGCATGCCCCATGTCTTGGCCATTGTGTAAGCCTTTGTGTTTGAACCATCTAGATGCCATCTAAGTGGTCTTTTGGGCCTTGTGTTATGTGCTAAAAACCTGTTTTAGGTTGCTTAATGCATGCCATGTTTGTTGTGATAAAACATGCTTCAAAGCTTCATGATTTGCCTCAAGTATTTAGACCATGTTTGGTGCATGCTTTGCTTGATCTGTTGCTTGGTTTGACGCCATGTATTGGCATGATTTCAAAGCTTATAATGCATGCTAATTGTCCATGATTCCCTCTTTCAACTGTGCTTGAATGTTGTTTGATTTATGCTTAAGTGTTGATCCTTATGTGCATGTGTGTGTGCATGCCATTTAGCCCTCACTTTTTAGCACAATGGCCACTGTTTTATGTCTATTTTAGAGCTGCCTAATTCATGTATAAGTCCATCTTGCCATCCATTTGCATTGCCTCATGTATGCTTGCATGCTTGCATAAGTGCTCCCCCATGCCATGTCGCATCCTTAGCTTGCATGCTTAGGTTGCATTGCATCTTACATTCATGCCTTGTTCCTTGACTTGATGATAGGAATTGGGCCTTGTTTGGTTTGATTTGGTTTGCATGCATTTGAAATCAAAGATTGCATACTTGGTTCTTTGGGCCATCATGCGTGGAAATGCGTGATTGGTGGTCCGAGAATTGAGGCACATGCCCCTTTGAGTCGCAAACAAGATAAGGGACATGGTTAATGCATACATGCCTTGAATTGTGCTGCCATGCTTTGCCTTGCCCTCTGTTGCTGCCAGTTGCAGGTTCTGCAGGCTTTCTCTGCCGACCGGCAGTGTAAGGTGCCGACCGGCAATATTTTTCTGCCGACAGCTTCAATTTTGTGCCGATGGACATATGCCAGTGCCGGTAATGATCTCACTCAGCCGGTGGTACTCCTCAGTGCCCAGGGATGTAACCCTGAGGTTTTGACAGCCTCCAGAGGAGTGAAGGAAGGAAAACAGAGGCAGCCCATGCATGGTTGCGCGCTTCCCGAGGCGTTTTCCTGTTTTAATTAATTTATTTAATTTGTTAATTAAATTAGTTAATTTGTAATATTAATTAGCTTGCGTAGTTAATTAATTTGTAATATTTATTCGGTCCCTCCTGATGATAAAACTGATGTGAACTCAGATCCCACCTATTCTGATGGCTTTGATGGCGACAGCAGTAGCAGCACTAGCACCGGTGGTAGCCCCTCTAGCAGTAGGGAGGAGAGAAAGGGATAGAGGCACCCGAGGCCAGAGTAGTCCTCCAGAGCCCATCTTAAGCGATGACGATGCTAAAACAAGTGACTATGGAGAGGCGACGAGGCAGCATTCTGAGTCATCCGAGAGTGGAGACGACGATACTGGCTCTGGTTCTGAGAGTGGAGGTTATGATGCTGAGGCAGGTTCTAGGGCAGAGAGCAGAGACGATGCTGGCTCTGGTTTTGGCTCAGAGACTGATTCATATAGCGGCGTTGATGGAGATAGTGCCCCAGAGTCCTCTCATCCGAGGAAGAGAACGAAGAGGGCCTCTTGGGCCTAAGGCGACTAACGTTGATTTTTTTGTACTTTTGCTTAGTTTCTTTTTGTTTGGTAGCATTAGCAGATGTATAGCTTCAGATAGGTTTCACCTTTAAAAAACTTGTACTCTTCTTTTGTAAAAACCATGATCGGAATAAAATCTCGCAGTTTTTATAAAAAGTGTTATTATTTTTTGCATCATAAGCACCATATTTGCAGGAAATGGACATGGAATTGAATTGGCCAAGAGTGCTTGATTGAAATAATGTTCTTAATCGGGTAATGAACTGACCAACAAACGAAATACAAAATACAACATACAACTCGATAAGCAAAATTACTCGATAAACAAAGCAAAAAGGCCTCAAGTACAAAATAGACAAACCATCTATAACCAAAAAGACTCAAAATAAAACCTTAAAACGCATAAAGATCAACACAAAACACATGTTTCCAGCACTGCACAACACACAAGTGGGCAGCAAGCCTGAAAAGAAGGCTGCCGCTAGAGATAAAGCTTGTCGGCTATATGCCGACCACAAGAGGTGGCCCCAGCTACCAATGTGGCCTGCCGGCCACCTGGGGGCCATCAAATCTGGGAATCACCAGATTTTTGACAGCTAACTTCCACTCAAAGCCTTATCTTCTACAAAAGGTCCAACTTCGTGAATTCTTCTCTAGAACTTCATTTCATCTGCAATTTCTTCACAAATGGAGCCGTTTTTTGCCGAAAAGCTCTCGGATTGGATTGCAACTTTAGACGGCTCGGAAAAGGTTAATTTTTGGAGTTTTGGCACAAATGCACTTTTTTC
>NW_021026861.1:1485283-1512769 GCF_004153795.1 Camellia sinensis
AAGTTAGAGCGCAAAAGGAGAGTGAAAATACTCGAGTGAACCTGAGCCTGAACTACGTAAGGCTTGATTCCCATCTTTGGGATACGTAGGCAACTTCATCCTAGAATTCAGCCATAACTCTTTTCCCCGATCAACTTTGTCCATTTGATCATCTCGGTCATCTTTGTCCATTCAGCATTCAAAGGTTCGGTTATGATCTCCGGTGTAGCGCTCTTCAGACTAGGGGCAACTTTCCGTTGCCATGCAGTGCCGTGATACTATTCAGACTAGGGGCAACTTTCCAGTTACAGGGATCCAGGGTTGTGCATCCCGGTGACAGATCTCAGGCGTGTCCAGTTCTGATCCATATCAAAAATGTTTTTGAAAAGTTTTAATAAAAGTTGACTTTGTTCAAATTAATCTTTTTACAACTTTGACCATTTTTGGACCAAAGAGGAAAATTTTTAGTACCACAACCTTCAATTCCATTGATTTCAAAATAGAGTTCTCCTGCTCTTGCATACAATCGAAGTTGTTTTTTTATTACATTCATAAAGAAAACTTGAAAGTACTAATAAAGCAATAAATCTGGGGCATAATCAAGCCAGGTGTTCCTGCGCCCCCTCCCAGAGCTAGTCGAAGCCTCTGACGCTAAGGTGGGCCCGACCTGTGCCTCCTCATTAAGCCAATCCAAGCACTCATCAGACAAAGTGCAACTGAAAGTAGGAGCGGGGGCCAGGAGTTCTCTCATCCTCCACGCGGTGGCCTGCCAAGCAAGCTGTGCGCCTCGGGCTAGGAACGCAGCAGGATACTCTATCCCCTCTGGCGGGCAGGTCTGATCATGGCCAAATTGGCGTCGAATCCGAAATGGGAAGTAGAATACACAGTGAGTGAGACCAATCAATTGAATCCCAGTCTGCCAGGGCATATTGTAACTCATTACCGGAAGGCTCAGCCAAGGGCAACGCCAAGCGATACGGTCTGCGGACAGGCGGCACATCCAAGCGAACCACCATCCTTCATCCAGGGCATTGACTAGACGGTGCCGGAAGAAGTAGCCGCGAGCCGAATATGCTGGGCAAGAGTCCACAACCTGCAGTTTGTCCATCAACCATACCTAGGGAGGGATGAAACATGAGAGAATAAAGAATAGAGAGATGTATGAGGAGAGAAAAGTGAGAATAGGGTTTTGTGAGAAAAGACCGAGCTTGAGGGCCGAGTGATGTGAGCAATGCATATACGTGAGATTGGGTGGGAAACATTACCTGTAGTAGTAGTGGACTCCCTGCTAATCTGGTCGTCTCATGACGATAAAAGGCGTCTAAGCCCATCAACGTCTCAGCCAGAGTCATGGCAATACAGCTCTTGCCCTCCTTCAAGCCTTGGGCGACCTCGATCAGCCGGACGCTGGACCTTCCGGAGCCTGAGACAAATAGAAAATGAGATAGCATGCACAAACAGAGGGCGTGTCGCCGGAAGCCTTGCCAGTGATGGTTGTTGCGATCGCCGGCATCGGAAAACCGATCAATCAAACTCAGAATATCCAACATCCCGTCACAAATCAGAGACCGAGCGTCACGCATACTGAGTCCACACATTCGCCCTAAGGATTGGGCATGGCCAAAATTAAGTTGGGGTAGGAGCTCTTCGTCGCGCTCGAACTCCATTAAGGCTCGAAAATCCTCAAAGGTAGGACATACCTCCTGCCCAGCGAAGCTAAAGACATGCGTCACCAGATTCCAAAACCTTGCCGCGGCATGAAGAAACGGGAGGTGCAATGGGGTACAACCCAGAGTGAATAGTGCATTTATGCCGAAATCCCGGAAATTCACTTTTTCCGAGCCATCCAGGCTAACAATCCAAGCTGCGAGATTTTGAGCAAAAAACTCTTCCATTAGGGCAAATCAGTGTGGAATTGAGGAAAACTACGAAGCTGGGGTCTCTTGTAGGAGATAAGGTTGGGTGGAGGACAGGTGTCAACATTCTGGTGATTCCCTCATTAACAGCCGGCCGGCCGAATATACTGCCGACCGGCCATTACCTTTTGCCGACCTATGGCCGGTGGCCATTCCTTGCAGCCGGTGGTTTCTACCCCTGGCCGATGGGCTTCCCCCTAGCTCCATGAAGCTGTTTATGCTAGAGATTGGGGAACTCCACCACCTCCAATCCCTCCCCCGGCGATCGATTCTTGCGGAGTCACGCCTGTCCGCTTGCCAAGTTATTGTTGATTTGCTTATCGAGTTGTATTTCACTCTCCTTGGGCTCTTAATTTGTTTATCGAGTTGTACTCACACTTGTTTGGTTATATCGCATTTTTGTTTTGCTTATCAAGTTGTAAGTCGGTTCACTACCTGATTATTATGATGCAAATTTTCGATGTTCAAAATAAGTTCAAATTCGTTCACATTGTGGTGTGATACCTTGCGATGCGATGCACAGAAAGTTTACAAACGCAACATCTTTTGAACAAAATGGTTGTTTCATTCCCGTCACGTGTTTTGCAAAATATGTAATTTTGGAAAAAAATAAAACCTGCCCGAGGCAGTGCAGTGTGCTTAAACTACCAGTAAAAAAGAAAGTAAAGCATAGAATGGCAGGTTAGCAAAGTGTCGGAATTGATACCAGGGAAACTCCCCTTGCGGTCAACGCACCTTCCACACCTTTGTTCGGGTCAACCACATGGTTTGGCACCTTCATTATTTGAGACCATGCGGGGAAGCGCACTTTTGAAACGTGAACCTTCGAGTTGACCTCAGGCCACAACTTCTGCAGGCGACGCTCGATTCATACGAAGGACGTCCCGTCCCGTATCCTTTTCGTATCTTGTGAACCCCACAAAACCATTTCGATTATGCTGTGTTACAACACTTTACATTCCAGCATCGTGAATAACATGTTTTACTTGCATGTGTACATTCAACTCTTATCCATTTCATTACTTGCGTAGACCGCATGTTAATTACATTACCTGCGTAAACCGCATGTTTGTAATCCATTTCATTACTTGCGTAGACCGCATATTAATTACATCACCTGCGTAGACCGCATGTTTGTAATCCATTTCATTACTTGCGTAGACCGCATGTTAATTACATTACCTGCGTAGACCGCATGTTTGTAATCCATTTCATTACCTGCGTAGACCGCATGTTTGTTCAGTTTCATCAGTTGCGTAGACCACATGTTTTGATTGCGTAGACCGCATGTTTGTTTAATTTCATCACCTGTGTAGACCGCATGTTTTGATTGCGTAAAACGCATGTTTGTTCAATTTCATTACCTGCGTAGACCGCATGTTTTGATTGCGTAGACCGCATGTTTGTTCAGTTTCATCACCTGCATAGACCGCATGTTTTGATTGCGTAGACCGCATGTTTGTTCAATTTCATTACCTGCGTAGACCGCATGTTTTGATTGCGTAGACCGCATGTTTGTTCAATTTCATTACCTGCGTAGACCACATGTTTTGATTGCGTAGACCGCATAATTGTTCAATTTCATTACCTGTTGTAGACCGCATGTTTTGATTGCGTAGACCGCATGTTTGTTCAATTTCATTACTTGCGTAGACCGCATGTTTTGATTGCGTAGACCGCATAATTGTTCAATTTCATTACCGTGCGTAGACCGCATGCTTATGAATCAATTTCGTTGCCTGCGTGACCGCATGCTCCACTTACATGTCTGTATTTTCACCACATTGTTATGCTCCCCACTTACTTTGCGTTGTCACGCATTTCGAGTACACTACTATGCATGTTGTTAACAATATTGTGCCTGTTAAGTTTGTTTTCTTTGCAGGCACGATATTGTATGTACGGTTCATTTAAGGCTGGTGCACAGACGAGCGACAGGTATGTATCCTCCGAGTGAGAAGTTTCGAGAATTGTATAATTCTCTTACATCCTTTCTGCATTATAGTGTAGTTTGGTGTATGGCTGCTTAAAGTTGTTGCATGTGTGCTTCATTACAACTTTCTTGCATGATCATAAGTTATGCTCGGCTTCGTGCATTGTCTTGCATTTTGCCCCTGCCTTCGGGCGCATACCTTGTTTGTCTTGCATGTTTGTCTAAGTCTTCGGCCTTGTCAAAAATGGTCGTCTCTGGGCTTTGACATTCACTCCCGTCATTGTTATGACTATCGAGTTCTGTCAAAGAAGGGCAAACTGTAGACACCCCATTTTTGACCGTCCTCAAGACTTGGACGTCACCGTTTGAACACTCGTGATCACCTGTTTGTGTTCATTTGGAGTCCCGGAGGTCTCGGTTACGTGCCTTGCCTCAGGATCTCCGAATTCGAACCGTTTAGTGTCTGGTTTTGCACACAAACACTTGCATTTTGCCTTGGAGGGTTAGGGAATGCCTTGTGAGGCACCCCCACATACCACGCGCCATGGCCAGTGGCCACCGGCTGATTTTTTGTCTCCATCGGCAATATATATTGCCGGTCGGCACTATTTTCTGCCGGTCGGCACTCTTTTTTTCCAAAATGGCATTTTTGGGCAGCCGACCACTGTTCATCTACTTTATGCAGATATTTTTTGCCAGCTGTGATAGCTGGCACCAACTCTGCTACCCTCCATACACGTGTACGGAGGGATTTCCCTCTAAGCAAGCTTGTTGTATAAGCCTTGCAAGAGGGACTTCTATAAGAGGAGAGGTCTTCTCCTTGTTCTAGGTTAGAAAATTGGAAGGCAAAACCAGAGCTTATACATATAGATACACCCTCTCTCTATACTTCCCTCTCTCTCCTCCTTTGTGTGTGTTTCTTGGCCTAAAAGTGTGATTTTACCTTACTTTTGCACTAATACACACGCTATTACACCTTGCTCCGAGATTGTGGGACTTTGAGGGTTGATTCTTGAGTTTTGGGGCTGTTTTTGATCAGAAGAAGAGGGCTGCATTGGCTATTCTTGAGGTGTGCTTCAAGGGTGAGCATCTTGCTTTAGTTTCCCCAAAATTGCACTAGTCTTTTACCTGTCTTTCTTGCTGATTTAGTTTTTATGCATAACATAAAAAAGGCTTATATTTCCATGCTTTAGAACTTTCATTAAGGGTCTTTGGTGGTTTGAGTTCAAACTCACCCTCTTAGGCCTCATTTGGCCTTTTTGTTGCCTCCTTGGTAAGGCCTTATTTGCTTAAGTGTTTTGGTCTCCTCACCACTGAAAACCAGTGGATTTTCAGTAGTAAGAAAGGTGGTTTGAAGTCTTGCATAGGGGAGGGACACCCCTCTCCCTTCATTGTCTCATTTTGTTGCATTTTGGCTTAAAGGGTAACATGCATGCTTGATTGGTTTTAGCCCTTTTTCAGAGGTTTTTGGGTGTTTTTAGGTCATATGTAATCTTTGTTTTTGGTCAGATTTGTGGCTTTTTACATGCTTAATGTACTTGCTTTACATCTCCCTTTTTGGCCTAGAAATGCGCCTTGTGTTTAGGCTATGATCCTTGCATGTATTGGCCTGGTTCTATGAAGGTCTTGGCATTATTTTACCATGTTTAAGGTCTGTTGGTCATCTATTTCAGTCATGCTTGCCTTGTTTGATGTCATCTCTTTGTGTTTTGGCTTGTAAGCTTTGAGCATTTTGACCTCTAACATGTGTAGGTTGAACCATCTTCATGATTTTGGCATCATTTAGGGCCATACTTCAGTCCCTAAATCATTTTATAAGTGTGCATGTGTGATCCCTTTCATGCCTTGAGAGTTGGGCCTTTTATGCCTAGATATGAACTTTGGTGCATGCATCCCTTTGGAGCCATTTAAGCTGCCATATTAGGAGGGTTTGGAGTCCTATTTTGCCTGTAAAAATTCTGTTTTTACTTGTCTAAATCATGCCATGATTGGTCTTGTTGTTGGAAGTGAAGTGGCCCTTTTTGTGCCTTAGCCTTGGGACCATTGGATTGCTTGTTGGCATAGGTTTTTGTCCACCCTTTTAGGCACTTTTGGCCGCTGTTTTGGGGTGGATTAAGGTCTGCCCCTTTATGGTTTGAGGCCCCCTTGCATGCTTGTCTCATGACCATTGCATGATTGCTTCATTAAGTGTTGTAATATTTTGGTCCCATTGCTTAAATTGTTCGTATTCGCATTGCATTTCGCATGCCTAGCATTGCATACTTGCCATACTAGTTACATAACATTTGGCATGCTTTGCATTTCCATCTCATTGTTGCATTTTGAGCCATGTGAGCATAACATGCATTGCATTACTTGGTTTGGGGTGTCAAACCAAGTGTAGGGTCAAGGAGCGTTCATACTATAAGTGATGTAATGCGGCTTGACTCTCGGTCACCGGGACCCTTGACTTCGGCATGATAGGGTCTTGGTCCTCATTTGTGTGATTGCATGCATTTTTACATCAAGTGGCAAACTTGATCCCTTGGGCTATCATGCACCATTGATGGCTCGAGGATCGAGGGCCATGCTTCCCTGAATTCAAAGCATGATAGGAAGCATGACCATGCTTACATGTACCTGAAATCCCATGCCATACTATCTGTCCTCTGTTTGCTATCAAAACTGTCTTCTAAGTTTCTGCCGACCGGCAGAATTCAGTGCCGACCGGCCAATTGTGAATGGTCGATAAATCCAGGAACAGCCGGTGGAAATTATGAACTGCCAGTGGGAATTTCCCTTAGCCGGTGGTACTCTGCAGCATGCAAGGAACCTGTCTAGGGCTTTGGCAATTTTCAGAGAGACAGGACAGTATAAACAAAGGTGGCAGTGGTATGGTACGGGTTTTCCAGGCGAGCCGCGAGCATGCATTGCATCGAGCTCTCCTCCCGAGGCGGTTTACTGCTTTTCCTAGATTAATTAATTTGCTTAGTTGATTAGGCAATTTGTAATATTTAATTAGCTTGCGTAGTTAATTAATTTGTAATATTTATTTGGTCCCTCCGAGCGAGGGCAAATCTGTAATAAGTGTGTGTGGGTGGTGTGTATGTCTTCCAATCCCCACTTCTTTCTTCCCTTTTATTTACCTGCTTACGATGGTAGATTAGGGCACGTTTAATTTAGCATACCTTATGCTATGCATGTGTGCATCCATGCATTTGTATTGCATGCATTAGGCTCGGTACATCACGCTAACTGCATTTGTACTTCAATTCAAAATTGAATACGTGCATCAAACTGATCGCATTTCACATGCCATGTTTAGGTTAGCCGAGCCTACTCTAATTGCATTTTTGCATGCGATGCATTAGTCATTTTTAACATGAACTAGGACATGCATGTTTGCTAACTAGTTTATTGTCTCGGCACGGAGTACGATGTAAGTATTTATGCTTTAGCATCCCGCATGCGTGTGAGTGTTGCCATGACAGTATGCTTGCCATGCGGCTAAATGCTTATGTGGTAAACTGTTTAAATGCCTGTTGTTGAAGGTTGGATTGTTTGAGTTGGAAAAACTCGTTGAAATCCGTGTTTTAGCCTACTTGCGAGTAGCAAATTCTAAAGCACTTTTCAAAACAAATGGATATGCAATGCTTATTTCCAAATTAGGCAATCTAGTCTATACTTGTTTGCTGTGTGCATAACATAGTAATTCTAGGCTAATAACCAGAATAAGAACACATAAACGCTTTCAAAATAAGATATCACGGTTAGTAGAGGCCGATCTTTGATCGGGCGAGAGGGGATGCTCATAGCTAACCTTCCCCAATCGTACCCAAGTTCCCGAGCCGAGGCAACTTTAGTGATGACGGACACGTGGCCTTTGGCACCGAGTCAGGGTTTCCTAAATTCTCCCAAAATAAAATATTTAGGTGGCGACTCTGTATCTGGCAAAGCAGTCCATGTTTTGGCACTTCTTTTCAAAAATCTGTTTCTCAAAAACGATTTGCCGAATTTGGACTCTTTGGTTCAGATTAAGAACCGTGGCACAAATCGAGTCCGAACTGTAGCGAGGTCCCCCGCGGACTTGTTACAGAGTGCTTCTAGAGAATTTAGCCTTTTTCATTCTCATAGAACCAGCCCCAGTTCGACACTCATATAGGTGATTCTTATTGTGAGTATCTCCTTATACTCGTCTTGTTTTTTATGCCTCAATCAAGATATAAATAATCATTAAAAGCAAAGTTTATCCTTATACCCCTGTATACAAAATATGTTGCAGATATCACTCTCACCATAGGAATGGGTAGGGAATATTAATCCCTTGGTGATTTCTGGCGAGCCATACATAACTTAGTTGTCCCTTTGAACTTAGTTCTTGGGATCTCCAGTCATATAAGTAGGGTTACCATTATGACGACTCTTATTTAATAGGCTTTAATCCCATCCCCTTTGATGAACTATACACTAGCTCTTTTGTCAAACCTTTTGTTAATGGATCCGCAATATTCTCTTTAGATTTTATATAATCTATTGAGATTATTCCATTTGACAACAATTTCCTAACGGTATTATGTCGACGACGAATATGTCGTGACTTACCGTTATACATATGATTCTGTGCCCTGCCTATTGCAGATTGACTATCACAATGAATGCAAATAGTTAGCACAGGTTTTGGCCACATTGGAATGTCTTCTAAGAAGTGGCGAAACCATTCTGTTTCTTCTCCTGCTTTGTCTAAAGCAATGAACTCAGATTCCATTGTGGATCGTGTGATGCATGTTTGTTTCGTGGATTTCCAAGAAACAGCAGCGCTTCCCAGAGTAAAGACATATCCACTTGTGGATTTTGAATCTTTAGTATCCGATATCCAATTTTCATCACAATAACCTTCAAGTACTACTGGATATCGAGTAAAGTTCAAACCATAATCACGGGTGAGTCTTAGATATTTAAGAACCCGAATGATTGCTTTTCAATAGTCTTCTTCGGGGTTACTAGTGTGCCTACTCAATTTACTGATAGCATAAGTTATATCAGGACGAGTACAATTCATTAGGTACATTAGGCTTCTAATGATTTGGGAGTATTTTAACTGGGACACTGCATCACCTTTATTTTTCGATAAATAAAGACTGATGTCTACAGGTGTTCTAGCTAAATTCAAATCATCCTTGATAAATTTACCAAGAATTTTCTCAATATAATGTGATTGAGATAATGTATATCCATCAGATGTTTTAGTAATTTTCATTCCTAATATAACATCTGCGACCCCCATATCTTTCATATCAAATCTTTTGTTAAGCATCTGTTTAGTTGATTTGATCATGTTTTGACTGCTTCCAATGATAAGAATGTCATACACATAAAGACAAACGATGACATATCCTTGGTCAGTGTTTTTAACATAGACGCATTTGTCACATTCGTTTATCTTAAACCCATTAGTAAGCATTGCATGATCAAATTTTTCATGCCATTGCTTAGGTGCTTGTTTTAATCCATAAAGAGACTTTACAAGCCGACAAGCTTTTTTTTCTTGCCCCGGCATCACAAACCCTTTGGGTTGCTCCATATAGATCTCTTCATTAAGATCACCGTTTAAGAAAGTTGTCTTAACACCCATTTGATGTATTTCTAAATTAAACAACGTTGCTATAGAAATAAGCATGCGAATGGATGTTATTCTTGTCACAAGAGAATGTATCAAAATAGTCCAAACCTTCCTTTTGTCTGTAACCTTTAACTACAAATCTTGCTTTATACTTGTCAATTGAATCATCTGCTTTCATTTTTCTCTTGAATATCCATTTATATCCAAGAGGTTTAGAACCTTGTGGAAGATCCACCAATTCCCAAGTATGATTTTGCATAATGGACTCTATTTCATTATTAACAGCCTCTTTTCACAAAGGTGCTTCAGGATTTGTCATTGCTGCCTTAAAGCTTTGAGGTTCATTTTCTAACAGGTATGTCAGAAAATCTGAACCAAAGGATTTTGATGTTCTCGCTCTCTTACTTCATCTTGGTTCATCATCAGTTAAATCCTGTTGGTCGAGACCATTACTAGTCTCTTGTGTTTGATTGTCATTAGTCTCTTGACTTTGTATACAATCATAAGTTCTTTTCTGTGAACTTAATTTCTGTCCTTTCTTGTAAGGAAAGACATGTTCAAAAAATACAGCATTTCTTGACTCTATAATAGTGTTCACATTTATATCAAGTATTTCTGATTTATAAGTTAGAAACCGATATGCACTATTATTTTGAGCATAACCAATATCTACTGTTTTTGGTCCAATCTTAGTCTTTTTAGGAACATGAACTTCAACTTTTGCCAAACACCCCCACACTTTTAAGTATTTGTAGGAAGGCGATCGACCTTTCCACAATTCATAAAGAGTGTTGTTTGTTTTCTTGTGAGGTATTCTGTTAAGAACAAAATTAGCAGACAAAATTGCTTCCCCCCACAAGTTCTGTGGTAAGCCTGAACTTAGTAACATGACATTCATCATTTCTTTAAGGGTTCTATTCTTTCTTTCAGCAATACCATTTTGCTGTGGAGAATAAGGTACTGTAGTTTGATGAATAATGCCATGTTGTGCACAAAATTCATTTAAAGGTGCGTCATATTCACCACTCCTATCACTTCTAACCATTTTAATGGTTTTACTAAGTTGTTTTTCAACTTCTGTTCTGTAGAGTTTAAACATTTCTAAGGCTTTATCTTTACTTCTAAGTAAATAAACATAACAATATCTTGTGCAATCACCGATAAATGTCATGAAATACTTTTTGCCTCCTCTAGTTTAAATAAATTTTAGATCACATACATCAGCATGAATTAATTCTAGAGGTTCGGTTTTCCTTTCAACCGATTTAAATGGAGCCTTAGTTAGTTTCGCTTCTACACAAACTTCACATTTATGATTAGGATTAATTTCAAACTTTGGTATATAATCTAAACCAATTAATCTACGCAAAGCATCAAAATTCACATGTCCTAATCTACCATGCCATAAATTCGACTCAAGAATATAAGTAAAAGATGTGTTATTCTTATTCATAGCAACTTTCGGTACAACTGTCATTACATTCAACTTAAAGAGACCATCACTCATGTATCCCTTACCAACATACATACCACTCTTTGTTAATACAAATTTATCAGACTAAAAAACAAGCCTAAAACCATTTTTACTTAACAAAGAACCAAAAACCAAATTCTTCTGGATGTCAGGTACGTACAATACATTGTTGAGGGTCAGTTCTTTCCCTGATGTCATCTTCAAGATTACTTTCCCTTGTCCAGCCACAGTAGAAGTAGAAGAATTTCCCATGAAAAGTTGTTCATCATTTGCAGCCTCATTGTAGGTAGTGAACATTTTCTTGTCTGCACAAATATGACGAGTTGCCCCAGTGTCAACCCACCATTCCTTGGGATTTCCAATCAAATTAGCCTCAGACACCACAGCAGAGAGGTTGATGTCATTCACTCCGTCAGAGATGTAATCTAGTTCAGTGACATTGGCCTGATTGGAAGTCTTCTTGCTTGTACTTCCATGATCCTTCTTAGGGCGGCGACAGTCAGAAGCCCGATGTCCAGTTTTGCCACAGTTATAGCATTTTCCTTTGAACTTCTTATTGCCATTATTGTCGCCTTATTTAGGACCATCTCCAGTAAACTTCCTCTTTTTGTTATGTGGTTTATGAACTTGTTCAACCACATTAGCCTTAGACTCAAATGGGATTTTTCCCATTCCTCTTTTCAGCCTTACGATTATCTTCCTCAATTCTTAATCTTACAATAAGTTCATCCATGGTCATCTCTTTGCATTTATGTTTTAAATAATTTTTGAAATCTTTCCAAGCCGGTGGTAACTTTTCCACTAAAGCAGCGACTTGGAAAGACTCGCTAAGAGACATACATTCTGAATGAATATCATGCAAAATTATTTGAAAACTTTGAACTTGAGAAATTACTGTTTGTGAGTCTACCATAACGAAGTCTAGAAATTTACCGACGACAAATTTCTTCGTGCCGGCATCCTCTGTCTTGTATTTCTTCTCCAAAGAATCCCACAATTCTTTTGTTGACTTCAAAGGACTGTAAACATTATACAGCATGTTGTCAAGGCCATTGAGGATGTAGTTTCTGCACAGGAAATCTGAATGTTTCCAAGCATCTACAGCGGCAACAACTTGCCGATCACTTTCACCCTCTTTAAGTGTTGGAGCCTCTTCATGGAGAAACCGGGCCAAATTAAGAGTTGTAAGATAGAACAACATCTTCTGCTGTCATCTCTTAAATTCAGTACCGTTAAATTTTTTCGATTTTTCTCCATGATTGATTGGTACATGAACATGGTTCTGGATAGGGACCGGTGTTGGTGTAACAATCGGAGTACCACTTCTAGTTGCAGTTTCAGTTGCAGTATCAATAATCTCTGATTACAAAAATCCGAAAAAATTAAAACACAAATTAATTTTCTAGTTACTAAAACCAGAAAATAAATTATAACACAAAATAATTTTATTTCCCTTGTTACTAAAACTAGAAAAATAAAATATCACAATAATTTTCTATAACACAAATTAATATTCTGCAATTGTTAATGACACCAGTATATTACTACTAGCTGTCAAAGAAAAGAGACAGTATATTACTACTATCTGTCAAATAGCATAAACACTATTTGTTTTTCCAACCAGAATATGTCTTTATGAAAACACAGAAAATTAAATACAATGAAGATACCAAAAGAATCTGTCTTAAGATTGTTGGACAATCTTCACTGTATTTAAATAGATTAAATTTTGTTGTGTACTAAACAACAATCAGAATATAAAGAAATAAAGGAAATGAGAGAATTTGTTTGATTACAAAAATCAAACTCGAAATAAAAATAAATAAATAAAAACAGATTTTATTTTGTTACAAAAACAAAATTAAAATATGATTAAATAAACAAATAAAACAGAATAATAAATTAAACAACTTACTTGATTAAATTCTTTGAATAATTATCTGATCAAGTCCAGTGTTTGACACTGTGTCCTTAAGACAGATTCGTTCTCTCCATGGTGCTTTCAGAATGTGGACGCCTATCTCACAGGAAGCACTACAAATTGTTTGTCTTACGAACACACTAAGTGTTTACACTCTTTCTTACAAGAAAATAATGCAACAAAATGAAGAATAAATTTACAGAGCTCTTAAGGACGAAAATTATGAATTTTCTGAATGTGAAACATCAAATGGGGGTTGTCCTATTTATAGATATATTGGTGGCTGCAGGTTTTGAATTAAACAGGTACAAGCCTGTTTGAACAAGTATGAAACCTGTTGGTTTTGAATTCAAACAGATTTCAATCTGTTGGGTTCACAATTCAAACAGATAAAAAACGGGAAAGGCCCTGTTTTGGTGTATAGTAAAACCGGACTAGTTTATTTCCGAAATTAATTTGAATTATGGATTTTATTTTACCAAAAAATAAAATAAAATTCAAATATTTTTGACCCAAAAAGATAAGTATTGGGCCGAACAAGCCCAACCAACGGCGGCGCGCGCGCACGTGTGGTGATTTTTTGGTCCAATAGGTCTAGCCCATTTTGCCCATAACCTCCCTCTCTAAAACACTTCGGTACCCCTTGGGGCACACCCCAAGTACCAAACACATGCCTTATAAACCCATTCAAAACTTCCCACCAAATCAATGTGGGACAAGCCTTATTCAATACCTTTAAGGATTTTTTACCAAAACTCTATTTTCCTAGAGCACAATTTGGCTTCAATTTCTCATTCACTCGGTAATGGTTTTGGGCAACCAAATATACCACGTGAATCACAACGCGGCATAGAACGCGTTACCACTTTTACCCGTGAAAATCAATACACGGGGCCCACCTAAAAAATAGACCAAACTTAAGAAAAAATTCTATTATTAACCCAGAATTTCTAAACCATTTCCAACATATTTTATATTTATATAAATAAAATGTTGGACTCTATAGTATTTTCTACACAAACATCAAACTCTCTCTCTCAAATTACTCTCAACTTGATTACTTGGGAGGAACAAACTATCACTAAGTTGATATTAAAAAAATTTATTTTTTATAATGGCATAAATAATTTAAATATGATTTTTTAGAAATTCTTTTTAGTTTAAAAATTACAATAAAATATTAAATAGAATAAAAACAAATTTCGTAAAAAATAAAAGTATTTGAATAAAAAAAGGTAAGAAGAAAATTTAATATGGTATTTTTATTTAATCTGAATATAATTCTAGATCAACAACTTTGTCCATGGACAGCAGCAGCTGCTCTCAGTGGTCTGATACATAATCTGCTGGGATGTCTGGTTCATAATCTGTTCTGTTTTGGCCAAATTCAAACAATTTGAAAATACATTAGTCTACATTGTACTTTGCAACTTTACTACTTAAATATGTTCTATCTCAATCTATGTTATATACTTGGAGAACTAAGGAAAGATTAGAGATAGACGACGTCATATGATTTTCTTTGTACGATACACATTGTGCATTCCTAAATGGAATAGGTTAATAGTACACATGATGTGTTTTATGACATAAACAAATTAAAAAAACTTGATCTTTCATTTGTGATCAGACATGGACAAGAGTTGGATTATATTGGGTAAGACACCTGATGAAAGGATGAGTCAGCCATTTATTGATGGGGTGACATCATTTATTAAATTTGCAATGGCAGTTGTTGACCAGGAAGGTAAAATTTTGTGCCCATGTTTGAACTGTGTGAACTATTATTCCCAAAATCTTCAAAATGTGCAAATTCATTTGCTTCAATATGGGATTATGCAAACGTACACTATTTGGCATGAGTAAGGGGAACCACGTGTATCAAATGAGGCTCACCATGAAATGGCAATTGATGAAGATGAGGTTTTAGGTGGTATTGATACCTCAGTGGAAGATCGAATAAGAGGAAAACCCAACAATGCACCCCAGAATGAGGAAGTACAAACGTTTGATAAACTATTGAATGATGCCAAACATGAGGTGTACTTTGGTTGCACAAACTACACTCTGTTGAAGTTTGTCATCGAGCTGCTTAATATGAAGGTAGCAAACCACTGAAGCAATAAGTCGGTTGACACACTATTGGAGTTTTTAACAAAACTTTTACCAAAAGATAATATGGTTCCAAAGTCATTTTATGAAGCTAAGAAAATACTTCATGATTTGGCCTTGTCATATGAGTTAATTGATGCTTGTATAAAGATTGTGTACTCTTTTGGAAGGAAAATGCAAGGTTTGATAAATGTCCAAAATGTAAGGCATCCAGATACAAGATCAATCGTGGCAGGGGTAAGAAGATTCCCCATAAGGTGTTGCGGTACCTCCCATTGACACCAAGGTTGAAAAGATTGTACATGTCAAGGAAGACTGCTGAGGACATGAGATGGCACAAGGACAAACGTATGACGGAGTATTGAGGCATCCCGCCGATAATGATGAGTGGAAGGAATTTGATGCACAACATCCTCAGTTTGCCCTGGAGCCTCGAAATGTGAGGCTAGGGTTGGCTGTTAATGGGTTCAATCCTTTCAGGAACATGAGCAACTCATATAGTTTGTGGCATGTAGTACTCATTCCTTTTAACTTTCCACCTTGGTTGGTTATGAAAGATCCCTTTCTTATGATGTCATTACTTATTCTTGGAGAATCACAACCAGGGATCGATATTGATGTCTACATGAGACCTCTGGTGGATGAGTTGAATGAGTTCTAGGAAAATGGTGCATTATCTTATGATGCTGTAACTAGTGAGTCTTTCCAGATGCGTGCAGCTTTGATGTGGACTATACATGATTGGCCTGCATTTGGTGACATATCTGGGTGGAGAACAAAGGGTCATTATTCTTGTTACACTTGCAGTGATGAACCATATTTTCAATCTTTAAAAGGTAAGACTGCATACACTAACCATCGATGCTACTTGCCTCAAAACCACCTCGAAAGGCGAAAGAGTAAGGCTTACAATGGTAAGCATGAGAAGCGAAAGAGATCTTTAGAGTTACCAGTGGAAAAGATATTAGAGCAATTGGATAGAGTGACAGGTGTCACATATGGGAAGCATCCAAGAAACAAGAAAAGACTCCGTTAAACACCAAATTGGACAAAGGTAAGCATCTTGTATGAGTTACCATACTGGAAGAAACGGAAGCTTTGACACAACATTGATGTCATGCATGTCGAGAAGAATTTTAGTGAAAATACCTTTGGAACTATGTTAGGCATTGATGGAAAGAATAAAGACACCGACAAAGCATGAATGGACTTGCAAGATATGGGCATAAGGAAAGAGTTGTGGTTAACACGTCGTCCTGATGGAACTTATGTCAAACCTAGGGCAATCTTTTCATTGACCCCTGAAGAGATGGAGGGTTTCTTTGAATTCTTGAAATCAGTGAAGTATCCAGATGGCTATCCTGCAAACATATCAAGATCAGTGAATACGAGAAATGGTAAATTAACAGGCTTGAAAAGTCATGACTGCCATGTACTCATACAACGGATTCTTCCAATTGGGATGCGTGGTTACGTAGACAAAGAGATTAGTAAAACACTATTTGAGTTAGGTAGCTTTTTCCAGGATTTGTGCTCAAGGACACTGCGCCGTAATGAACTTGAGAAATTAGAGGAACATATAGTACACATATTATGCAAGCTTGAAAAGATCTTTCCTCCAGCCTTCTTTGATGTGATGGTTCACTTGGCCGTTCACTTGCCGCGTAAGGCTATTCTTGGAGGACCGGTGCAATGTCGATGGATGTATCGGATTGAAAGGTAATTGTTAAATTGAAAGGTTCGTAATTATATATTGCATGTGTAACCTTGCTCTTAACTAATTCTCTTTTCAAGGTTTCTCGGAGCTTTAAAAAAGTTTGTTACAAACCGAGCTCGACCAGAAGGTTCAATCGCAGAGGCTTACATTGTCAAAGAGTGCATTACTTTTTGTTCAAGCTATGTTGATGGGATCGAAACAGTGCATAATCAACCCGAACGAAATCAAGATCGTGGCGAACGTCGCAAAGGGTTGACTGTATTCACAGAAACTGCCCGTCATATTGGCCTAATCACAAGGGATGCTGATATGTCACAAGAATATCGTGATATGGCTCATTGGTTCTTGTTGAACAATAGCCCCGAGATAGAGAAGTATCTAGAGTATGTTTTTCATTTAAATATGTGTATTCTTAGCTTTGTTAATGTAGTTAGCAGTGCATAATAATCACATTTTTTTGAGTAGAATACACAAAAATCTATTACGGACTCCATCTGACCAAGACATAACCCGTATACAACAAGAGTTTCCCAAGTGGTTCAAAGAGCGGGTAAGACATTTTCAATTTTAAGACATGATGAAAAATTTGTATAAGATTTGATCATTTATTAATTTATTTTTACTATCTTGATGTACGTTATATGTGATTGTAGATAAATATATTGAGAGAAGAAAAGTCACCAGAGGCAACCAATGATTTATGGTCGTTAGCAAATGGCCCGAATTTGCTAGTAAAAGATTACTCAGGTTGCATAATCAATGGCGTACGGTTTCGTACAAGAGAAGTAGACAATCGCCGTAAGAGTCAAAATAATGGTGTGCTTACGGAAGGGGATCATGAGGGAGTGACGCGTGAATTTTATGGCCACTTGTGCAATGTTTGGGAATTAGAGTACATGTGTCATAACAAAGTTGTATTGTTCCAGTGTGAATGGTACAACACAGGAAACACAGGTCGAAGTAGAACATTGCAAATCGATGATTATTGCATAAGTATTGATGTCACAAGTCGGTGGTATCAACACGATCCTTTCATCTTGCCTAGCCAGGCTAAGCAAGTCTTTTACCTAAATGATGCCAAATGGGTACAACCTTGGCAAGTTGTTCAATGAGTGCAACATAGGGGTGTCTTTGATGTACCAGACGTAGGTGATGGAGAATCATTAGATGAACCAGAAGAAAACGATGTGTTCCAACAAGAAAATATTGTCGATGTTGTTCCAATTGACATCGGCCCTAATGTTCAATGTTATAGAGATGGTGTTGAAGCAGAAGTTGTTACAAGGGTTAGGTCATCTGATGAAACAATGATAGAGAATAGAGCTAAAAAACAAAATGAAGCATGTGACAAACCTGATGTGGATTATGATATGGATCTTGATGTAGATTAGGATTTGTAGTTATTTTGCACTTACTATGTGAACATTGTTCTTAATTAATGTAGTTGAATTTCAATTGTGGGGTTCATCCACTGTTATGTAGGTTTATCGTTGATTGGTCATGTTATGTGTCTGATGGCTTTATAATTAATTTGTTCTATGATAAGTAAACGGTAAAAACAAAAATCATCCATCTCACTCTAGCCATATTTCAATGATTTAGAGCCTATATGACATATCCACTTGTTAAGATTGTTGTTACTTTATGCTTTATGTATAGAAATATATAATTATCTTTTCTTTACATCTAATGTTCAATTATGCGTATCCACAAAAAAAATGTTCAATTATGCTTTATAGTTGGGCAAAATGGACGCTACAAAAAAACAGTTGACCAAACCAAGTACCGCAACTAAGAAGGTAACGAACTATGAGAAACAAAAAATGAAGAATATTACTAAAAATCGTGAGAGAATGAATGCTCTAGGAGTGAAGAATATAATAACTTGTGTGAAGGCTGAGGTTCAACATAAGAAATTGAGGAAGGAAAAACAAATAGCAATTGAGGAAAATGACGATGATTATCTACTATCAGAGGCTGAAGATGGCAGTGACACTGAATCCTATGATTCGTTTGAGCATGAGGTACTATACATGTAACAACCCTCGTCACTGTTTACCGATTAACCACTGATTACTGCTAAACTGAGACTGAATATGATTGGTAACTGAATTGATTGAAGTACTGAACTGACTGACTAAAATCTGGAACTGAATTGATTAAGTATATCTGTTTAATTGTATGTCTATCTGTTGACTGTTTGATTATCTGTTCATGCCTTTGTGTTTAAAATGCGAATTGAAGGCCTTATCGGCGGCCGAATCTGAAATTGATTGATAATTTGTGTTCATTGGAATTAGTATGATTTTATGGTGTATTTATCTAAAATGTGATTAGGTATGATTAAATTAGGCTAATGGTGTTAAATTGCATAGTTGGACTTATTTGCCAAAATGCCACTTAGTGGCCCACTACATGGAACATTTGAGACTTTCCTTCATTCTATTTTGTACATTTCATCAGCCTTGTTGAGTGTATAACCGGCTAGAGAGTGAGGGAGAGTGAGAGAAGTGGGTTCAACTTGTTTTCATCTTGATTTTGCTTGGAGGCTTAGGGGAATTGAAAGCTTAAGTGCATAATTGAGCCTATAGACTTGTAATTGAGGAACCTAGGTATGAATTTCATCCTCCTTATTGTGTATTTAAGTTCCTTCTAGCATGGATCATGGTAGTTTAAAGAGTTAAGTCAAGAATTGGTTCAATAGTGTTGAATTGAAGCTTAATTATTGCATGCATGGCATACTCTTGCATTTTAGAGCTTGTTCTTCATGAATTTGCTACATGCATGTCCATGTTTTGATCATAAACCATGTTTTCACCTTGTCTTTGAAAGAATTGGCTCATTAGAGCATGAAATTGAAGCTTTGAAATGGTTTGAATTCATGCATGTTATGTTTGATTTATATTCTTGAAAATTGGTTTGAAATTGAGTTGTTTGAAACACCCTTGGGCTTTGATTTTACAATTGAGCTTTAGAATCATGTTAAACTATGAGTTTTGGGATGTTTTCTGGAAAATTGGCCCAAGAGGATCGGAATTTATGTTTTAAGACTTGGTTTTTAGCTTGAGGTTCGAATCTGGGAATTCCAGATTTTGAACTCACGCTCGAGCGGGGTGACTGGTGCTCGAGCGTGAAATTCGTACTCCCAGTACTTTGTACTGTTTTGAAGACCGCTCGAGCGGAATAATTGACGCTCGAGCGGGACATTGTGTCTCATGCTCGAGCGGGTGTCGAGCACCCAATCGAGCATGATTTTCACCTATCCAGCACTTTTGACTGTTTTGCAGAACGCTCGAGCGGGTAAGTATACGCTCGAGCGAAAACCTTTGTCTGGATGTCCGTTCGAGCGGAGTAACCTACGCTCGAGCGTGACCCCTGTTTTTTGAAAATTCTGAAAATTCTTTTAAAGTGTATCTTTGCATCCTCATCTCATCCTAAGCATTATTAGGCCTAGTTTAAGGCATCTTAAAGAGGATATAGATGTAGAACCACACCGAGGCAAACTAGGGATTAAGTTATTATCTTTCCCGACTGTGTAGCTTAGTGTGTGTTCAATCTGTAACTGTGTAGGGTTGGCGACTGGGGACGCGCTCTAGCTTCACTGTAGCCCAGAACTCTGTGAGTAACAACTGTGTAAAGATATGTTCAAAATGATTATCTTCTGAACAATTGAACTGTACTGCTTTCTGAACTGATACTGTTAATTGAATGAATGTATGTCCTATATTCTGAACTGTACTGTGGCATCCTTAGCAACTACTGTTTACTGTTACTGTTAAAGAGATCTCTGTCGGTTTCCTTGTTGGAACCACTACTGTTTACTGATTGATGGCCATCATTTACTGTTCGGTCTTTTAAGACCTACTGTTTACTGTACTGTTATGCTAATGGATGTACCACATATGACTGAATGACTGATATACTGAATTAACGAACTGTTTTCATTACTGTAAGGACATTCATTCTTAACCTCTTTATGCATTACGTTATTCACTGGGCTTTAGCTCACTGCTCATATATATATATGTAGGTGTACAGGCACCAGACCGCGGCTAGAAGCGTCGGGGTTAAGCTCCAGTTTTGTCAAGCCAACCTTTGTGCCTCACTGCGAGGTTCCAAGCCTGTCAAGATTTGGCTTAGGGGTGTTTTTAATTTCCCCGTCTGTCTCTATATCTGTTTTTGTAACTGTATAGACTGTTACGGTACTGTTTAATAGGGATTAGGTCCCTGAACTGAATGATTGTATATATGTACATACTGTTCTGTACTGTTCTTGTATATGTGTATGAAAAGTCTTTTTGGCATACAGACTGTCACAGCTCATTGGACATTGGTTATTTACTGTTTTGGCTTCCGTCATGCCCCTGTACTCTGTTTTATTGTATTACTGTTAAGCAGGCCTTCAGTAATCATGGATTACTGGCCGGTTACGGTGCTAAACCCATAGGGACGGGTTTGAGTCGTGACAGAGTGGTATCAGAGCGATACTTACCACGAGTTATACTGCACACACGTGTCCAAATGAGCTATAGGATGTCCTAGAAAAGCGATTAGGGCATTACATGCGCATGAAAAGTGTGTGTGGCTATGACATGACTGAATATGTGCTAATGTGATAAACTGTTTAAGTATGCAACTGCTTATGTTTAAAATTTCTTTAACTGCTTATAGTGAAATGGATAATACAAGAACTGCAAATGAATCTGAATCCTCATCCTCTGAGGCAAGAATGGCAAGACTGGAAAGAATGATGGAACTAATAACTGAAAGACTAGATCAACAACAGAATCAACAGCCCCCACCTCCTCCTTCGGTACAGCCGGAGCAGAATGTGAATGTTAATGATGGGGACATAATTGCTCTCACCCATAAGTTCAGCAAAATGAAACCGTCATCCTTCCAGGGAGGCCTTGAACCGTTAAAAGCTGAAGCATGGGTTCTCGAGACAGAAAAATTATTTGAGATTTTTCCGTGCTCTGAAGCACATAAAGTGCTATTGGCCACCTTTACTCTGCAAGAAAAAGCTAGAAGGTGGTGGATGCTTATCCGTGATGACAATACTGTAATGACTTGGGCTCAATTCAAAGGAGCCTTCTTTGAGAAGTATTTCCCTCAGTGTGTCAGGGACAGGAGAGTAACTGAATTCGAGCAGCTGAGACAGGGCACAATGTTCGTTGCTGAATATGAGACAAAATTTACTGAACTTGCCCGTTATACACCACACATGGTGGACACTGATTACAAGAAGGCCAGAAAGTTTGAAGGCGGCCTTAATGTTGCAATACTCGACAGAATAAATGTCCTGAAATTACCGAATTATGTAAATGTCCTTGACCGAGCCTTGATGGCTGAATCGAACATCGAAGCACTGAAAACTGAAACACCAGCGTCTGAATGGCATGGTAAAAGGCAGGGTTTTAAATTCAAGAAGAGCAAGCATAACCTATTGAACAAGAAACAGAATACGGGGTCAACAACTAGCCCCAGCCAAGGGAGTGGTTTCATACCGCCCTGTTTTGAGTGTGGCAAGAAGCACAAAGGGGTCTGTTACAAAATATCTAGAGCCTGTTATAGATGTGGCAAGGTGGGCCACATGGTTAAAGACTGCCCCTCTGCTCCACAAGCCAATAGTAAAACTGCACCAAGCGTGGCAGCATCAGCTATTGCACCAAAACCGAACCCCAAAGCTACCGGGAAAGAGCCTATGAGGCAGGGCCGAGTGTTCGCCCTAGTACCGGGAGACGTGCAGAATACCGAGACCGTTGTGTCAGGTATTCTCTCTATTTGTACTTAAAATGCTTATGTACTGATTGATTCGGGGTCTACGCATTCATATGTGTCGCATGCTTTTTTGCGAAAACTGAATAGACCATTAGAACCCATGAATTATTTGTTAACTGTATCATCACCCATTAGAGAATCTATGACCTGTGCATATATGTACCCTGCTTGTGAAATTATTGTTGGAGATGCACATTTGTTTATTGACTTATTGCCTCTGAACATTGATCATTTTGATGTAATATTGGGAATGGACTGGTTAACGAAATACCATGCTACCATAGACTGTGTAACGAAACAAGTAGTTTTCCACCCACCAGGTTTACCGGAATTTGTGTTTAATAGGGTTGGAGTGGTACCTCCTCCGTATTTGATTTCATCTGTAAAAGCGGTTAAATTGATTAGAAAGGGGTGTAAAGGATATCTGTGTTCTGTATTGACTGTATCTACTGATGATCATGCTAACGTGAACAGTATTCCTATAGTCAGAGAATTCCCAGATGTTTTTCCAGATAATCTGCCAGGGGATTTGATTGACAGGGAGATTGAATTTACCGTTGATGTGATTCCGGGAACACAGCTAGTATCTAAAGCTCCTTACCGAATGACTCCAACTGAACTGAAAGAATTGAAAGTGTAACTGCAAAAACTGCTAGATAAGAAGTTCATCAGGCCTAGCACTTTGCCATGGGGTGCTCCTGTTTTATTTGTGAAGAAGAAAGATGGCTCACTGAGACTGTGTATTGACTACCGTGAACTGAACAAAGTAACTGTGAAAAATAAATACCCATTGCCACATATTGATGACTTATTTGACCAGTTACAGGGTGCTCAAGTGTTCTCTAAGATGGACCTCAGATCAGGATACCATCAGTTGAAAGTTAAACCAGAAGACATTGACAAAACTGCTTTTCGAACGAGGTATGGACATTACGAATTTTTAGTTATGCCTTTCGGAGTTACTGTAGACACCCCATTTTTAACCGTCCTCAAGACTTGGACGTCACCGCTTGAACACTCGGTGATCATCCATGTTTGTGTTCGTCTTGAGTTCCCGGAGGTCTCGGCTATGCGCCTTGCCTCAGGATCTCTCGACTCGACTGTTTTGTGTCTGGTTTTGCACCAAACACTTGTGCTTTGCCTTGGAGGGGCAGGGAATGGCTTGTGGGCCATCCCTACACTCCACCGGCCAAATGTTTGGCCGGCCGGCACTATAGATGGCCGGCCGGCTATCTTTTTTTGGTCAATTGCATTTTTGGCCGGCCGACTACTGTGCATCTGCTTTTGCAAAATTTTTTGTGCAGCTGGCATACACTGTCACCCCCTCCATACACGTGTATGAAGGGATTACCCTCTTGTTAGCTTCCTTTGGAAGCTTTACAAGACTAATTGTCTATAAAAGAGAACCTATTCTCTCTTGTTCAGGGGTTAGACAACTTAGACAACATTTTCAAAGCTTGAGCTTTAGGGTTAAGGTTTACATATATCCTCTATCTCTATATCTCTCTCTCCTGAGCTTAGTGTGTGTGTTTAGTCTCATTTTTGTGCACAAACACCCACCATCACACCTTTTCTTAGTTGCTGAGGTACCAGAGGTCTTTCCTTGAAGCTTTTGCACTGGTTTGGAACCAAAAGAGCTGCTGGAACATTGTTTGTGAAGAGGGTCTACAAGGGTAAGACTTTTGTCCCTTTTTATCCCATTTTTGCAAAGCTTTTTAGCCTATCTTGCATCTATTTTTGAGCTTAGAATATAACACATAAAAGTCTTGTTTTTGTCTGCTCTAAATAGTTTGTTAAGGGTGTTTTAAGCTTTGGGGTTGTTTGACCCCTCTTAAGGCTTGTTTGGCCTTTGTTTTGTGCCATTTTGGTTGAGCTCTGGGACCATTGTGTTTGGGCCTCCTCACCACTGAAATCTTGAGGGATTTCAGAGGTGAGGATGGTTCATTGAGGTCCTAGGAAGGAGAGGGTCACCCGCTCTCCTTGTTGTCCTTGAAAAGGGCCATTTTTGCCTCTTTAGTGAGCATCTAGTTTAAGTGTGTGTTGACCATGCCTTGACTGATATTTATGCTTATTTTGCCATGAAATAGCATTGTGTTGAGTTGGTTTTGGTACACCATGCTTGCTTAGCATACATGCCTTGTAATGCCATGATTTGCCTCAATACATGCATAGCATTTAGACTACCATGCTCATGTGTTTTGGCTAAGCTTTGTGAAGCTTATATGCATATTTTGATGTGCTAAAGGACTGTTTTAGGTAATTTGAGTCATTCATGTCTTGCTTTGTATAGCTACCATGCAATCCCTCTTGAATGCCTTAAGCTTTGGCCTCTCTAGCATTCCATCCTTGCTTTGTTTCAGTGGTTTGGAATGACATGGTATGTTATTTCAGCCTCTTGAATGTCTTAAGCTTTGGCCTCTCTAGCATGCCATCCTTGCTTTGTTTCAGTGGTTTGGAATCACTTGGTGTGTTATTTCAGACCTCATGATGTGCTTATATGCCTGCATTTTCCATCCCTTTCATGCTTTGAAGAGTTGATGGCTTATGCTCCATGTTTAGGCCCTTGTTGATGCATATTTATGTGTGTGTTTTCATGCCTTTGTTGCATCATTTTGGCCACTGTTCTAGGCTTGTTTGAGGACTGCCTAAATTAGTTTAAGTCCACCCCTTTGCATGTTGTTGCATGCTCACCTTGTGTGTTGTTGCATGATTGAATGAAGCCACATGCTTGCTTGCATGCTTGAACATCCATATTGTGTCTTGCATACTTGTAAGTTGCATTGCTTCATGCCTTACATGCTTCTTTACTTAGGTCATGTGCCTAACCTACATTACACATTGCATTGTCATGTTGTATACTAGCCTTCATACCTAGGATGCATTGCATTGGCATGCATGCTTCACCTCTTGAGTTGAGTATGATAGAGGTTGAGCCCCCCCTTTGCTTGATTATGTGCATTGCATTCCATATTAAAATGCACACTTGATTCTTTGGGCCATCATGCATGGAAATGCGTGATTGGTGGCCCGAGAATCGAGGCCCATCCTCATTTGAGTCATAAATATGATAAGGAGTGTGGTTGGTGCATACATTGCTTGAAATGCACTGCCATGCCAAGTTCTGTCCTCTGCTGCTGTCAAACTAGTTTTTGCAGGAAGATTTGGCCGGCCGGCCATCTTAAGTGCCGACCGGCCATCCATTTTTGGCCGATGGATTATTTTATGGCCGGTGACCATCATACATGGCCGATGACCAATTCCCTCAGCCAGTGGTGTTCCACAACACTCAGAGAAGCAACCTTGGGAGTTGTGCAATTTTCAAAGAAGCAGAACAGTCAAAGCAGAGGCAGCTTGTGCATGGCAGTGACTGGTGCAGTCACAAGTCGAGTTTTAACTCTTGGAATGCTGATTCCCTTTGGTCAGTCCAGTCAAATGATATCCCTTTCTGAGTTATACTGAGTCAACGGTAAGGCAATTTTGGAGAAATCTTTGACAAATCTTCTGTAATACCCGGCTAGTTCCAAAAAGCTTTGGATTTCTGTCACATTTGTTGATCTAGGCCAGTTTACTACAGTTCAATTTTCTGCGGATCAACAGAAATTCCATCTTTGCTAACAACATGCCCCAAAAACATAACATGATCAAGCCAAATTCACATTTAGACAGTTTAGCATAAAGTTTCTGTTCTCTTAGGGTCTATAGGGCAGAAGTCTCAGATGATGTTCATGTTCTTCTATACTTTTGGAGTAAATCAGTATATCATCAATGAAACAACAACAAAGTCATCAAGGTATGGTTTAAAGATTCTGTTCATGAGGTCCATAAATGGAGCAGGTGCATTGGTAACTGTAGATGTCCCGAACGCCCCGGAGGACGAGTCCCGTTCTTGTTCGTTTTGGGCTCACTACAGCTCGAGACTCTCAAATTGTCACAGTTCTTAATCTGAACCAAAGAGTCCAAATTCGGCAAATTATTTTGAGAAAAACAGATTTTGAAAGAAGTGCCAAACATGGACCACTTTGCCAGATACAGAGTCACCACCTAAATACTTTTTATGGGGAATTAGGAAACCCTGACTCGGTGCCAAAGGCCACGTGTCCGTCATCACCAAAGTTGCCTCGGCTCGGGAGCTTGGGTACTTGGGGAAGGTCAGCTATGAGCACCCCCTCTCGCCCGATCCGAAGATCGGCCTCTACTAACTGTGATATCCGTCTTTGAAAACGTTATGTGTTTCTTATTCTGGTTATTAACCTAGATTACTATGTGATGCGCAAACACAAAATATAGACTAGATCGCCTAATTTGGAACGAAGCATTACATATCCGTTTGTTTGAAAAACAGTTTGAAATTTGCTACTCGCAAGTAGGCTAAAGCACGGATTTCAACGAGTTGTTCCAACTCAAACAACCCAACCTTCACCCACAGGCATTCAAGCAGTTTATATCACATAAGCATCTAGCCACATGGTAAGCATGCTGTCATATTGACATTCACACTCATGCGAGATGCTAAAGCATAAAATACTTTACAATGTACTCCGAGCCAAGACAAGAAACATGTTAGCAATCAATGCATGATCCAAGTCCATGTTAAGTGGCTAATGCAACGCATACAGGATGCAATCTAGAATAGGCTCGGCTTAATCTAAGGATGACAAGTGAAAATGCACAGATAGCATGTATTCAAGTTAGATTTAAATACTTTATGCAGTTAGCATGATACGCCGAGCCTGGTGCATGCAAGACTAATGAATGATGCATGCATGCATAGCATAAGGTATGCTAAAGTAAACATGTCCTAATACTAACCATCAAAAGCAGGTAAGTAAAAGGAGGAAAGAAGTGGGGGTTGGAGACATGCACACACGCATCCACACTTATTACAAATTTGCCCTCGTTCGGAGGGACCGAAAGAATAATACAATTTAACTAACTAACAAGCTAATTAAATTTACAGACCACCAATAATTAAAACGAATTAATTAATCTAATTTAAGCAATAAACAGCCTCGGGAAGAGGGTCCGATGCGATGCGTGCTCGATTCCGCTCGGAA
>NW_021026861.1:1512794-1528742 GCF_004153795.1 Camellia sinensis
TCGGTGGGAATATCGAAGCACGGTCCGAATTGCCTCGACGTTGGGAAATTGATAGTTGGCTTGCAAGGCTTGGATTGCTGCAAAAGAAACAGGAAAACTGGTTAATTACAGAATAAAGTGGTAAACTGACCGAGCAAGTACAGAAAATTGAAGCTGTAGTGAACTGGCCTAGACCAACAAATGTGACTGAAGTCCGAAGCTTTTTGGGATTGGCCGGATATTATAGAAGATTTGTCAAAGATTTCTCCAAGATTGCTTTACCATTGACTCAACTAACTCAGAAGGGGACATCGTTTGACTGGACTGACCAAAGAGAATCTGCTTTCCAGGAGTTGAAAACTCGATTAGTGACTGCACCGGTTCTTACCTTACCTTCAGGTACGGATGGTTATACTGTATTTAGTGATGCTTCTCATAAGGGTTTGGGATGTGTTTTAATGCAGAATGGGAGAGTTATTGCTTATGCTTCCCGACAACTGAGACCGCACGAAAAGAACTACCCGACCCATGATCTGGAACTTGCTGCAGTAGTATTTGCACTGAAAATCTGGCGTCACTACCTGTATGGGGCGACATGTGAAGTATATACCAACCATAAGAGTTTGAAATATTTCTTCACACAGAAAGAACTGAACATGAGACAACGGAGATGGCTAGAACTGATTAAAGACTATGACCTACAGATTTTTTACCATCTGGGAAAAGCCAATACCGTTGCCGATGCACTGAGCCTGAAATCGATTGGAAATTTAGCCTGTTTGCTTACCGGGCAAAAAGAACTACTTTGTGGCCTTGAAAAATCTGAAATTGAAATTATTTTATGAGAACAAGGTGGAACAATAGCTGCTATTTCTGCCCAACCGGCACTGATTGAAGAGATTAAAGAGAAACAACAATCGGATGACTTCTTGAAGAAGATCATCGAAGAAAGGAAAACTAAACCAAGACCGGGTTTCAAATTCGAAAGTAATGTGCTGAAATTTCAAGAAAGACTGTGTGTACCAAATGATTCTGAATTGAAAAGAAGAGTTCTGCAAGAGGGCCACAATTCAAAATTTTCTATCCATCCAGGGAGTACGAAAATGTATCAAGATCTGAAACTGAATTTCTGGTGGCCGGGAATGAAGAAAGAAATTACTGATTTTGTATCGAAATGTCTTCATTGCCAACAAGTTAAATTCGAACATCAACGACCCGCAGGCTTATTGCAGCCCTTACCCATACCGGAGTGGAAATGGGATTGCCTCGCTCCAGTAAAACTATGGACTCAATTTGGGTTATTGTTGATAAACTGACTAAATCTGCTCACTTCTTACCTATTAAGACAATTTATAATGCAGACAAATTAGCTATACTCTATATTGATGAAATTGTTAGACTGCATGGAGTGCCTGTGTCCATTGTTTCTGACAGGGATTCGAAGTTCACATCGAGATTTTGGCAAAGCTTACAGACTGCATTGGGTACTGAATTGAGGTTGAGTAGTGCTTATCATCCTCAAACAGATGGCCAGTCAGAAAGGACCATCCAGACTTTGGAGGATTTACTGAGAATGTGTGTCCTTGATTTTCAGGAAAACTGTGAAAGCCATTTGCCTTTAGCTGAATTCGCCTACAATAACAGTTTTCATTCAAGTATTGGTATGGCGCCTTTTGAGGCATTGTATGGCAGAAAATGTAGATCTCCGATTTGCTAGACAGAAGTTGGAGATGGGCCTTTGCTTGGGCCCGAGATTGTATACGAAACGACTGAGAAAGTAAAACTGATACAACAGAGACTGAAAACCGCACAGAGCAGACAGAAAAGTTATGCTGATGTCAGAAGACAGGACAGAGAATATGAAGTAGGTGATCACGTTTTTGTGAAAGTGACACCGATGAAAGGCCAGACTCGTTTTGGAGTCAAAGGCAAGTTAGCGCCGAGATACGTCGAACCATATGAGATTATTGAGAAAATCAATCCGGTGGCGTATCAAGTTGCGCTTCCTCCTGAAATGGAGCATATGCATAACGTCTTCCACATTTCTATGTTGAGGGATTACCTCCGGGATCCTTTTCATGTGATAGAGCCTACTCGTGTAGTGCTGAGTGATAACTACACTTACGAGGAACGGCCTATTCAGATTGTAAACAGACGGATCAAGAAGTTGAGAAACAAAGAGATCCCGTTGGTAAAAGCTAACTGGCAAAACCATGGTGGCGTGTATGCCACTTGGGAGAGGGAAGACGACATGGCTAAAAGATATCCTGAACTGTTTCCACTGAATCCTGTTTTCTTCCAAAATGAAGGTAACTCGAGTTTAGAGGACTAAACTCTTTTTAAGGAAGAGAGACTGTAACAACCTTCGTCACTGTTTACCGATTAACCACTGATTACTGCTAAACTGAGACTGAATATGATTGGTAACTGAATTGATTGAAGTACTGAACTGACTGACTGAAATCTGGAACTGAATTGATTAAGTATATCTGTTTAATTGTATGTCTATCTGTTGACTGTTTGATTATCTGTTCATGCCTTTGTGTTTAAAATGCGAATTGAAGGCCTTATCGGCGGCCGAATCTGAAATTGATTGATGATTTGTGTTCATTGGAATTAGTATGATTTTATGGTGTATTTATCTAAAATGTGATTAGGTATGATTAAATTAGGCTAATGGTGTTAAATTGCATAGTTGGACTATTTGCCAAAAAACCACTTAGTGGCCCACTACATGGAACATTTGAGACTTGCCTTCATTCTATTTTGTACATTTCATCAGCCTTGTTGAGTGTATAACCGGCTAGAGAGTGAGGGAGAGTGAGGGAAGTGGGTTCAACTTGTTTTCATCTTGATTTTGCTTGGAGGCTTAGGGGAATTGAAAGCTTAAGTGCATAATTAAGCCTATAGACTTGTAATTGAGGAACCTAGGTATGAATTTCATCCTCCTTATTGTGTATTTAAGTTCCTTCTAGCATGGATCATGGTAGTTTAAAGAGTTAAGTCAAGAATTGGTTCAATAGTGTTGAATTGAAGCTTAATTATTGCATGCATGGCATACTCTTGCATTTTAGAGCTTGTTCTTCATGAGTTTGCCACATGCATGTCCATGTTTTGATCATAAACCATGTTTTCACCTTGTCTTTGAAAGAATTGGCTCATTAGAGCATGAAATTGAAGCTTTGAAATGGTTTGAATTCATGCATGTTATGTTTGATTTATATTCTTGAAAATTGGTTTGAAATTGAGTTGTTTGAAACACCCTTGGGCTTTGATTTTACAATTGAGCTTTGGAATCATGTTAAACTATGAGTTTTGGGATGTTTTCTGGAAAATTGGCCCAAGAGGATCGGAATTTATGTTTTAAGACTTGGTTTTGAGCTTGAGGTTCGAATCTGGGAATTCCAGATTTTGAACTCACGCTCGAGCGGGGTGACTGGCGCTCGAGCGTGAAATTCATGCTCCCAGTACTTTGCACTGTTTTGAAGACCGCTCGAGCAGAATAATTGACGCTCGAGCGGGACATTGTGTCTCATGCTCGAGCGGGTGTCGAGCGCCCAATCGAGCATGATTTTCACCTATCTAGCACTTTTGACTGTTTTGCAGAACGCTCGAGCGGGTAAGTATACGCTCGAGCGAAAACCTTTGTCTGCATGTCCGTTCGAGCGGAGTAACCTACGCTCGAGCGTGGCCTCTGTTTTCTGAAAATTCTGAAAATGCTTTTAAAGTGCATCTTTGCATCCTCATCTCATCCTAGGCATTATTAGGCCTAGTTTAAGGCATCTTAATGAGGATATAGATGTAGAACCACACCGAGGAAAACTAGGGATTAAGTTATTATCTTTCCCGACTGTGTAGCTTAGTGTGTGTTAAATTTGTAACTGTGTAGGGTTGGCGACTGGGGACGTGCTCTAGCTTTACTGTAGCCCAGAACTCTGTGAGTAACAACTGTGTAAAGATATGTTCAAAATGATTATCTTCTGAACAATTGAACTGTACTGCTTTCTGAACTGATACTGTTAATTGAATGAATGTATGTCCTATATTCTGAACTGTACTGTGTCATCCTTAGCAACTACTGTTTACTGTTACTGTTACAGAGATCTCTGTCGGTTTTCTTGTTGGAACCACTACTGTTTACTGATTGATGGCCATCATTTACTGTTCGGTCTTTTAAGACCTACTGTTTACTGTACTGTTATGCTAATGGATGTACCACATATGACTGAATGACTGATATACTGAATTAACGAACTGTTTTCATTACTGTAAGGACATTCATTCTTAACCTCTTCACGCATTACGTTATTCACTGGGCTTTAGCTCACTGCTCATATATATATATATATATATGTAGGTGTACAGGCACCAGACCGCGGCTAGAAGCGTCGGGGTTAAGCTCCAGTTTTGTCAAGCCAACCTTTGTGCCACACTGCGAGGTTCCGAGCCTGTCAAGATTTGGCTTAGGAGTGTTTTTAATTTCCCCGTCTGTCTCTGTATCTGTTTGTATAACTGTATAGACTGTTACGGTACTGTTTAATAGGGATTAGGTCCCTGAACTGAATGATTGTATACATGTACATACTGTTCTGTACTGTTCTTGTATATGTGTATGAAAAGTCTTTTTGGCATACAGACTATCATAGCTCATTGGACATTGGTTATTTACTATTTTGGCTTCCGCCATGCCCCTGTACTCTATTTTACTGTATTACTGTTAAGCAGGCCTTCGGTAATCTTGGATTACTGGCCGGTTACGGTGCTAAACCCATAGGGGCGAGTTTGGGTCGTGACAATACATTTATGCATTGTGAAATATATTCTTTCTTGTTACTTTCAATTCATACACACATAGACATGTATATCTTTCTACATATATTCATATTTTATTATGTTATTCAACTGTTAGAGATACCATCGAGAGCCCATTCACAATCTCATCATGAGGCATTGACCCACGCATCAGAAGAGGTGGATACCTCTTCACGTCCTGACGTGGCTAGCCATCCGCCACCACCTCTCAAGGTGGAGCCTCAACTTGAGGTGATTGCTGGTAATACTATTGGTAAGACACACTCTTTATTTACATTGATTTAAGATCTTAATTAAATTTGTTCACATACTATTTCAATATTATGGCTTCACAATATCAGTTACTAAGCGTGTTCGTGGCCCAACTCGAGGCAAAGAGGTTCAAGGCCTTGTTGATAGAGATGGAAAGCTTAGCGTGCCTATCCCTCCAGAATTTTGTGCATTGGTAGGGGACTATGCCTCAAAGATTGGTGTAGAAGTGTAAACTCATTTACCAAATCCAAGTGTTCGTAGATGGAAGTATGTTGATGCCTCCGTTAAGGAGGCGATGTTTCAACGCTTGAATGTAAGTTTGTTGTCTACTCTATTATAGGACATTTTACTCATTTTTATAATAGGTTAGAAATCTTAATTATTTATTGTAATTATTTTATTATTTTTATAAGAATTATCTATGACTTATCTATTTTTTGCAGGATCAATTTGATTTACAAGGAGACCCTATTGATATAGAGAAGGCAATGAACATAAAATTTGGTCGGAGATTGAGTAACCATACCTATAGGTTGCACAAACAATTCATGGAGCTGAAGGAGGCTAAAAGGGAGAAGTATGCAAAAAACCACCCATCGAAGAATGTTGATCCTACCAAGAGGATAGATCTTATTGATAAAAAGTGGAACACTAAAGAATTTATGGTAACATTTTCATCTTTTCTTTTTTCACCCAGAAAAACCATCTTATGATGAAATCTCAACAAGTACTCTAATCTATTTTTCAAAGAATTGAATGAAACTAGTGAATAATTTGAAATATCTTTTAAGTTGAAATGATATATAGGAAATGATAGAGAGGAACAATGCAATTTCTTTATTATCAATCATTAAATTTGTTTTACCAGTGATACATTTCATTGTTATATTGGTTCATTATTCCTTACAAGAACAATCAAAAGCCAACATATTTGTCTTACTAATGATACATTTCATTGTTATATTGGTCATTCTTCCTTATAGGAACAATCAAAGGCCAACATCGCGAACAGAGAAAGGATGTATACAAAACATAGATATGGTTCTAGGTCAATCCCTGTTAGAGTAGAAAAACTGGTACGTATCCTTGCACTTTCAGAATTATATTAGATTCTTAGCTTTATTTATTGAATATTTGGCCTATCGAATTAGGCACGAGAAGAGAAGATGCTACCTGATCTAGCAGAGTTGTACAAGGAAACTCACTATAATAAGAAAACACATGAGTGGATCTCATCTCAAGCTCAATGTAATTATGTGAGTATATATTGCAATTTTTATTAATAAAATTTTAGAATACTATTTGTTATGATCTTATTTAATTTTCTAATAATTATTTAATTTTTTTATATTTGATAGGAAAATATGATACAGACACAGGCTGATCACCTCTCACAGCCAGGATCAACCCCTTTGACTGCAGAAGAGCTATCAATCAAAGTCCTAAAGCCAAGGTCTGGCTATGTGAAGGGACTTGGCATGAGACCTTCATCCTCTATTAGGAGAGCCACTACCATATATGCTGAAACAAATGATTACGTGAAGCGCCTTGAGATGCAAATAGAGACACAGAAGGAACAAATACAAATGCAAAACAATAAAATAGAAGATCTTGAAGAGGGTAAGAAGAAGCAAGGGGAGATAATGGCTGATGTTGTCAACTTTTTGAGGACCAAAGGATTCACTGGACACTTTGTAATTGTAAATTGATGAGTTACTAATGTTTTTAATCTTTTGTATAATTAATTAATTACTAAAGCTTTTAATTTATTTTTTTTGCAGATTGGATTGGGGTGGCATTTTTGACGTGCAACAATGATATAATTTGCTTGAATGTTCATTTTTGTTTGATAAGGATACACATACTTTGTAGAGTTGCACTAGTTATTGTTGGATGTTTGGTGGAATTGAACAAGTTATAACTTTTGGATATTTTGTGGATATTTCATTATTTTAATGTATTAGGATGAAATTATTTGTAATGATGAATGAATATTTTCATTTTGTTAATTCGTAAATGTGTTGATAACAAGTTAGGTTAAGTTGTGATGGAATTGTTATATTTAACAGGTTTCAACACGAACAGGGTTATATTTGTTGAACTAGAATTTAGATTTTGATAAAATAGGTATATAATGTGGAAACAAATATTATGAAATTATCGACAAAATTTTTCATCCCTAAAGAAGGCTTTTTTGTCTCTTATTTGGCTTAGGTGGATGATTAATTTTGTCATGAGTTCTTTATTTCGTCGCTAAATGAATTTGTCATGACAAAAAATATTGTCACATTTTGTCACTATTACCCTCAATGTGTGACGAATTTTTTTTGATATTATTTCATCATTTTTAATGATGAATTTGTTTTTGTCTCTATTTGTAGCTTCTTTGACAAAAAAAATTTCATCTTCGTTTATATTAAACGTGACAAAATTATTTCGTCTCTATTTCTTATATTTATGAGAAAATACTTTTGTCTCTAATTTCTTCCTTTAAGGACAAAATATTTTGTCACTAATTCCTTACAAGTATGTTCCCAACATAGTGTATTGGAGACAAAAAAAAATTCGTAACAAATTTATCATTTTTAATGATGAATTTGTTTTTGTCTCTATTGGTAGCTTCTTTGACAAAAAAATTTCGTCTTCGTTTATGTTAAACGTGACAAAATTATTTCGTCTCTATTTCTTATATTTATGACAAAATACTTTTGTCTCTAATTTCTTCCTTTACTGACAAAATATTTTGTCGCTAATTACTTACAAGTATGTTCCCAACAGAGCGTATTGGACACAAAAAAAATCGTCACAAATTTATCATTTTTAATGACGAAATTTTTTTTTCGTCTCTAAGACCCTTTAGCAATGAGGCTTTGGCGACAAAATAGGTGACGAAAAATTTTCGTCGTAATTAGTTTGGGTCACGAAATATATACATTTTGGGACAAATTTGTTTCGTCTTTAAATTCCAAATTTGTTGTAGTATCCCAACGTACACGTGCTAATTACGTCCCGTATGTCCCCACAGGTCCTATTTGACATGAGGAAGCTACCCGTGCTATCCCTACAGTGGTTCGGGGGCTGCTTTCAAGGTTCGGCCCTGGAAGGCCTTTTTCGGCTAAGTTTACGGCGTTTTTCACACAAACTCCCAACGTATACGTGCTAATTACGTCCCGTCTGTCCCCACAGGTCCTATTTGACACAATGAAGCTACCCATGCCATCTGTAGAATGCTTCGGGGGCTGATTTTAATTTTTGGCCCTTAAAGGCCATTTTCGGCTAAGTTTATGGCGTTTTTCACGCCAACTCCCAACGTACACGTGCTAATTATGTCCCGTATGTCCCCATAGGTTCTATTTGACATGAAGAAGCTACCCGTGCCATCCCTACAGTGGTTCGAGGGCTGCTTTCAAGTTTCGGCCCTCGAAGGCCTTTTTCGGGTAAGTGTACGGCGTTTTTCACACCAACTCCCAACGTATACGTGCTAATTACGTCCCGTCTGTCCCCACAGGTCCTATTTGACACAATGAAGCTACCCGTGCCATCCGTAGAATGCTTCGGGGGCTGATTTTAATTTTTGGCCCTCAAAGGCCTTTTCCGGCTAAGTTTATGGCGTTTTTCACGCCAACTCCTAACGTACATGTGCTAATTATGTCCCGTATGTCCCTACAGGTCCTATTTGACATGAGGAAGCTACCCGTGCCATCCCTACAATGGTTTGGGTTTTTAAGTTTCGGCCATCGTAGGCCTTTTTCAGCTAAGTTTATAGCGTTTTTCACACCAACTCCCAACGTATACATGCTAATTACATCCCGTCTGTCCCATACAGGTCCTATTTGACACAATGAAGCTACCCGTGCCATCCGTAGAATACTTCGGGGGCTGATTTTAATTTTTGGCCCTCAAATGCTTTTTTCGGCTAAGTTTATGGCGTTTTTCACGCCAACTCCCAACATACATGTGCTAATTACGTGCTGTATGTCCCCACAGCTCCTATTTGACATGAGGAAGCTACCCGTGCCATCCCTACAGTGGTTCGGGGGCTGATTTTAAGTTTCGGCCCTCGAAGGCCTTTTTCGGTTAAGTTTACGGCGTTTTGGTAAGACAACAAATAACCTAGGAGATCTAATATTAACTGAACTAATATATTTTTCCAATATGACAATAATGAAGCTCATAATTTGTCCAATTCTCTAATGCACAATGAGGCTTTCATTAATGTAGGTCTCCTTTTTTCTGAGCTATTCTTTTTTGCATTCCTTTGCCTAATGTAGGTCCTCGTACACGAGTTGACCTTTTTCGCCCTGCTACAAAAGGGGAAGCAAGACACAAATTACAAACAAATTTAATGAAAGATGTGAGAGTATTGGTTGCTACTTCATTAAAAAAAAAACTCCAGTCAAATTCATTAAAAAGCTTCAAATTTTCAGAAAACAAAAACAAAAACAAAAACAAAAAATGAAAAATCACATCAGAGGTGTTACCAATGAAGAATGACAAGTCACGGTTCTCTAACCATTACATTAGTAAACAGCCAATAACCCAAATTTTCTGGAATTTCCCCTCCATGGAAATGAAGCAATGAACAAACAATATACTTCATATAGAAGACTATTTTTTGAAGCCTTTGTAAACAAAAAAGCATTGTAACAACAAAGACAATAAGTGGCTATCAAACTATTACTATTAATTATAAGTGTACAACCCTTGGTGTCTTTTAAGATTAGAACTCAACTAAAATCTGATTCTCTAACCATTATATGTGTTGACTTTGTTTAACTTGAGATAAAAATCTGATTCTCTTTCCTTTCTTCGTTTCAGCAGCCAAAAAAATCGACTGTATGTTGGCATTTAGATGAGACAACAGTTATATTTCTGCTCCAACACCACAAATATGTTTTATCCTCATTTTTTTGTTGTTGTTATCCATGTTAGTTTTGCAAAGAACAGTAGATTTCTACCATTAATGTTACTATTAAATGTTAAAGTAGTCATTACCATCTCAAATTAAGAGCTGTTGAAGACGATGATAGAATGATGAAGCATATACATGAGTGGAAGGAATCTCTATTGATGTTAATATTAATACACATGGGTGGAAGGTGGAGATAATTGCATAACCATACACAACTGATCCTTTCCTTACCAATCAGTATCTCCAACAAAATGTATTGAAAGGTTGGGCACTATAGGCAGAATGGATCTTATACGGTCAGCTCTTGACACGGTTTAGCTGATGTTAATATTTTCTTTGTCTTGCTTTCTCTTTATGGGGTTTTCATTGCCTTAAAGACTTGACTTATGCACCCCAAAAAAAAGAAAATTAGGCTTTTTCTAAACAACTAAGTTCAATGCTCTTACCCACGCCACCTGGCTGCGTCTCCTCCACCATTGTTTACGCATCATCTGGTGGCTGCGTCTCATCAGAGAACGTCAACAGTGTGCCAATCTCAGGTGGACATGCTTCAGAGGCTGAAAATACATTGCCACTTGTTGTTCTCTTCCGCCGCCCCGTCTTGATTCCAGGATCCATAGTACCTACAAAAAAAAAAAATAACAAACATACATGAGTAATAAACCTCACATACATCATTTACATACATTTATATAAATGACCTCACATACGTCATTTACATACATTTACATAAACCTCGCATACATAAACGTCCAAACATCGTTAGATGTTTAAATGTCATTATTTTTTTCACAACCAATCACAGTTGGACTCTTGTATTTGTAGTTTCCAATAACGTAAGATTGGTAGTATGTAGAGAATTATTCAAGGAAATGATCAGTAGACATTTTCCTTTTTGATTTCTTGTTCTTTTTCATTAATATGGACTAAAAGAAAGGGGGAAACCCAAGTACATGTGATTAAGAATACCCTATAGAAATATATCTATGTTATCCAACTTTTTTTCTAAAATTCTCAAGGTCAGATTTATAAGTATATAAAAAAGACTAAAAAATTATAAACCATTGCTTTAACATCCTCAAAACACATCTATATATCTCTTCCTCCAAATACACCAAAATAAACAAAGAGGAACAATTCCCCACACCTTTTCCCTTTTAAATGTCTACCATTATTACAAAAGAGACTCATCATTTTTAAGATGTAGAATACCTACAGTATTAGCCTTCTTGATAATCTCTGCACACAAAATCATAATAGGTTTGAGATGAAGAAACAAAATCATGTAAAAGCATTTGAGATTAAGCAATCTGTTCGGTCAGTAATTGGTATCTGCCAACAATGTTTTCATTTGTGAGTTGATCATAGTTTTTCGGACATGCTGCAAGAGCATAATAACTTGGTATAAATAGTTAACTGTAGAAATTACCAGCCCTAGATATGAAATATGGAGGAAGTTCTCCAAGTGCAGTTCCAATACCCCACAAAATAGCCTCAAACTGAACCTGTGGCAATATGTGACTAAGCTAAATACGTGAATCAGGAGATGCATACAATGGTGGTCCACATTCAGAGCAGTCCCTATCCAGCCATGAGGGACCACTTTTCGATTGAATTGTATCACATGGGGCAATCTTTACATCAACCCGCCCACAATGCACATATTTTATAGTAAATAGGGCGATGTGTGGGTCCAAATACAAAACAAATGTGTGCAAACCAGATCCTGCCAAAAAAAAGGGGTTTATAAGAAGGGAGTGTAAAATGCTTTGATTTAACAAGCGAAACTACAATCATCAAGATATGCCCAGAAACATTATAGGTATAAAAATAGGGTGGTTATAAGTTCACTTTACTGGAAAATAAATGTGATTTATGGAGCCTTGGTCTAACTAAAATTCTAACAAGGACTTCCAAGATGCAGCCAGGTCAGTAAGTTGTACATCTTATGGTATGTACAAATATTAAATTTCACAACAAAAAACATAAAGAAACACAACCTACAATCTCAATGCATCTACGAAAAGGCACATAGGATGACACTATACCTATTAATGAAAAGTGAGTTAAAACTCTAGGTCTGTATCTGTATCAAAATCACTTTTTATCTCATCTTCTTCTTCGTCATCACCCGCAATTGTTAGTTCATCATCGTCATCACAGATGAAAGCATCATCCATAACACCCTCAAGTTGTACACGCTTTTTGGACTGAGAAACTTCCATTGAAATAATTTCAGGTTGAACGTCATCCCGACGCAAGACAACATCATCATAATAGACTCAGTTGGTACAACAGTAGTGGTTTCATCTTCTTGCAATACTTCATCAAATTCTGGCACATCCAGCTCTGGCACATCCCAAATTCGTCGATGTTGAAACTTTTCTACGACTCGCCAATTCGGCCCTTCGTATCATGAACATAGAAAACTTGTTGAACTTGGCTTGGGAACACAAACGAGTCATCTTTAAGAAGACAATACAATGGGAAAGATAGCCAAACAAAATTTGTTTACCACATCATAGTGGAAATTCCCCAAAACCAAACAAAATTGAATGCAAAATATAGGCTTAATTCACCACTACCAATTTATTGTTACTCCACCAAAATGGATCTTTAAAAGTTGGTTCAGGATTGTCATGTTATATAACCAAATTACAAAAGCAAGCACCCATTTCATTTAAATTTAAATCTAGCAAAAGATGGAAAATAATACTAGAAAAGAGCAATCAATATAATAAGAAAAAAAAAGTGAAAACAAGATGACATACAATATGATCAATTAACACTTTTCTTCATGAGCTTGGCATATGCTACATCCATCATAGTTCCACTTGGGAAGCTCTTCGGGATCTTTAAAAGGTACAAAATGAGTAAAAAGTCTGCATAAGACCAACACCAACATATATTACAAATCATTGTGGCTAATCCAGAAGATAAACAATAACCACGAGAATAAAATGGAAACTAAATATTTAAATAAGGAAAAACTATTACCCTCTCTACTTCTGAGATCGATGCTAGATTCACCAATCCTTTTCAACAATTCAAAAAAAAAACTTGGGTGAATAAGACATAAAACAATTCAAAATTAACTATGTAATTTGAAAAATTCTATAAAAACTAAAAACAACCACCGCTAACACTTAAAAGAGGCAAAGAAAATCACCAAAGATGGTATATTGACAAGATTATCATTAATAGTGTTCCAAATTCAAAGAATGAGGGGAAAAAATTCCCAAATGAAATTAGTGAAAATTTGTATCAAATGACGGCAAGTATTCTGAAAACTATAACACATGAAGATTAGGAATGTGGCTATTAGTGATTGCTGCTTGATACATACCCAATTAGAAGTTGTTCCTCAAACCCAAAAATGATGGCGTGTAGGTTTGGTAGAGAGTGAGAACTGATGAGAGAGGAAAATACAACTAAGAAAGAGAAAACTCACATCACTCATATGAAAACAACAAAAGCCCTACATGGAAAAACCCTAAACCCGCAACAAAAGCAGGAACATCAACACCCAACATGGTCAATATTGATTTAGAACCATTATCAGATATGTAGCTAACATGGTTCTGTAGAATAAGTGCTCAAGTCACCCTCCAAAGTTTTATAAACTATAAGAACCTTCCATATTTCAAAGAATTATAGAGAAGTTTCATTGAAACATAGTTGTTAACCTCCCATTATTTTGAAAGCCTCAAACCATTTTTCACTCCCACACATCTAATACCAATCCAAAATCGAGAATCAGAAATCCCCAATCTAAAATTTCAACCAAACCCATTCACGAAATCAGAAAAATCCCTAACAAATTGTTTACGAAATCAACAGAAAATGAAAAAAAAAAACGTGTAGTTTCAATAATATTTCTAAATTTATGAGAATAATAGTAACGCCGACGTGTTAGCCGAGGTGCCACGTGTCCTGGTCGTGATGCCGAGGTGATCTCGGTAAGGCCGAGGTTATCTCCGAAGATATCGGAAACCGAGATAAGCGGATAAGGGACAAGAGTCCTAGAATGAAGAGGGAACTCAACTTGGATATGGACAAGAGTCCTAGATTGGGAGAAGACTTCAGTTTGGGTAAAGATAAGACTCTTAGAGAGTTTATCCTAATCCCACTAGGAGTCCCAGATTAGCAGTAATCCTAAGTCCATTAGGGCCAGGCTCCTAGTGGGACTAGGATTGTATTGGCTATAAAAGAGAGGCACCCCCATGGGTCTAAGGTATGCTTTTGATACTTAAGCTTGTGAGTTTAGTAATTGATTTATCTTTGAGAGATATACTGACTTGATCGTCGGAGTGCCCCCGGGTGGTCGAAACCACCGCGGGATTCTTATATTTCTGTTGCAGGTCAGTCAGGTGCCATCTGTTCTGCCAGTGTTCTCCAGCTGGTTACTAAGCGGGCAGTGTGGTTGGAAAATCACCCACACAAAACGTATACAAACCCTACAGAAATCGCTAGAACAAGCATGGGAGAGACGGCGAGAAAGAGATACAGACAGACCCAGATCGACAGAGAATGAGAGAGACAAGAGACAAATACCTGTAATCAGTGGTGGGGCCGATTTGCAGTGGTCGTGGTGGCGACCACCGGTGGCCAGCGATGGTGATGATCGGCGGTGGTGAGCGATGGTGAGGTGAGGTATTGTAATAACCCTCACCACAGCTTACCGTTAAACATTGATTACCGTTAAACTGAACTGATCATGACTGATAACTGAACTGCTTAAAGTACTGAACTGACTGACTGAAAACTGGAACTGAATTGACTGAGTATGTATGTTAATCTGTATTCTATCTGTTTGATTGTTTATTTGATCTGTTCATGTTTCAGTGTTTAATCTGCTAATTGAAGGCCTTATCGACGGCCGAACCGAGAACTGATTAATGTTTTATGATCCTCATAATTAATGTGATTTTATGGTGTATTTATCTGAAAACTGATTAGGTATGATTAAATTAGATTAAATATTGATTAATTGCTAGTCTTGGACTTAATTACCAAACTAACCCTTAGTGGCCCACTCAATACAATATATTTGAGCCTCATTATACACTTAGGCAACATTTTGTTCAGCCATTTTCTTGCTCTTGCCGACTTGAGAGGGAGAGAGGGAGAGAAAGCTTGAGTTCTTCACAATTTGCTTAGAACTTGAAGAATTTGTAGGAGATTTGCATAGTTGAGCTTGTGCATCCTGCATTCAAGACTTAGGTAAGGGTTTCAACCTCTTAATTGTGTCTTAAAGTTGATTCTTGCATGGTTCATGTCATATTGATGGAGTTTAGAGCCAAAACATGGTTTAGATGTTGAATTGTAGCTTGATTGTTGCATGCATGTTGCCATTCTTGAAGTTTTGAGATTATAGTTCATAATACCTCACATGCATGTCCATCTTTTGGTCATACTCCATGAGTTCATCTTGTTTTTGAAGGTTTGAGCTCTTTTGAAACAGCATTGAAGCTTTAAAAAGGATTTAAGATCATGCATGCCATGCTTGAGGAAATGGTTTGAAATTGGGTTTGAATTAAACACCCTTGGGCTTTGATTTCTTAAAAAATTGAGCTTTGAAACATGATATTCTATGTGTTTATAAATGTTTTCCAGAAAATGGGCCCAAGAGGATTGGTTTTGATGCTTTTGAAGGACGTCAAATATCTGGAGATCGAATCTGGGATTTCCAGATTTCAGTCGTCCGCTCGAGCGGGGGAAGTGCCGCTCGAGCGTGGAATCCGAGCAACCAGCATATCTCTGCACTGTTTTGCAGTCCGCTCGAGCGGAGTATTGGGCGCTCGAGCGGAGTCATGTCTCAAGCTCGAGCGAGCGTCGAGCGTCCGTCGAGCGGAGATTCCACCCATCCAGCACTTTTGACTGTTTTTGCAGAACGCTCGAGCGGGTAAGTCTACGCTCGAGCGGAAACCTTTTTCTGCATGTCCGCTCGAGCGGAGTAACCTACGCTCGAGCGTGACCCCTGTTTTCCGAAA
>NW_021026861.1:1534453-1582245 GCF_004153795.1 Camellia sinensis
TGCAACATGTAGTACTCAATTTCTTAGAATTCTATTTCCTGATTGATTGCTAGTTTCCATTAAAAAGACAATATTGGAGTGATGAGCTGATAGTCTCTTGCAAGAACTGAACTGTCAAGGGTCGCCCTACTCCTTGACAGTTCCAAGAGAGGATCAGCATGAGGTGTGTGGCTGTTTTGGGCCAGTCACCACTGCCCTTTCATTATTCTCTTCATCCTTCATGTTTGGTAAGCTTGTTGAACATTTACTTCCAAGTATATAACATAAGGTCTTACTAGCAGTCCTTCAATTAACCCCGCATTTGTTTCTCATCTTAACAGAGCTTGTTGAAGAGGGAAATAGGCTTGTGAACTAAGGTTGTCTCTTCTCTTTTTTTTGTGTTATCTTGTTGTTGCACACTGTAGTATTAAAGTAGCTGGATAGACTATTGTTTTTCACAGTGTTGTCTTCATTTTGGTTGCATTCATTGTATAAACTAACAAATCACAGCAACATTATCTGATTACTCTTCAATGCCCTTAAAGTTTATCTTTGATGTAACAGGCATGAGTTAAAGACAAACCTTCTATAATCATGCTGTGTAGTCATAACATATGAGTTAATTTAAAGGTTTGAACTGTCAGATGGTTAGGTTTCCTGATCAGGCACTTTGATAATATCTTTCTTAAGGCAGCCATTGGTGCCAAGTTCAAATATTGCATATAAATTCTATTATTTAGCACTAATATACATACATATATTAGTGAATGTGAAAGATGAAACTCATCATGGAATACGTGTATTTTTTTTGTTTGGTGCAACTTACTGGGGTTGCTTATGATTTTTAGTTATTTATATTTTTGAAAATTTGTGGCAACATAGGTCCACAATTGATTGTTGCGGCATGGGAAACAACAAGGACTATCTGTTTAGTAATTGATTGGTGATATGAGTCACGTGGTGTACCTAGAGCATCGAATAATTTTCCAAGATTAACATTACCATGTTCACAGGAGGTCAGCGACTAGCAATTATGTGCTTTTGATGTCAATAGTTGCTTGATTTTGAGAATTATTAGTGGGGTCTGATTGTCACCATCCTGATTTTTTCAAATCATTGTTATAGCTTTAGCAAAGATGCATGCACTCATCATGGTTGATTGAAGACAATCAATTGGACAATTCAGCAGCTTAAAACGCTGAAAAGAATAAGAAAAATAATTGGTAGCTTAAATTTGAGTTTGTCTCAAAGTCTGAATTTGTGTTTGCCGATTGACCGTTTGGTCGACAAGTGAAATATTTGTCTACCGCGGTTGTTACCCAGCACTGGTGGCTGATGGTTGTTGCTGCTGCTGCTGCTGCTGCCGGTGTGCTACTGCAGAATTTTGTTGGGCTGTTGCTGCTGTAGAATTTTGCTAGGTTGCTGCTGCTGTAATGTTGCTGTGAAGCAGGCTGCTACTAGATGCTGGTCTGCTTCAAATTTGGGTTGTTGTTAGTTTCATATTTTCATTTTGTTATCTATTGTTTTTACTATGGGTTCACAATTTGGATGTATTTGAGTATTTTAGTGAGTTTACCCCGCTTCGAAAAGCATATTTTTCAATAGTATTTTTTTGCCTACACATCAACTTTAGGTGATTTAATATCAATGTTATTAGTTTGTAATAGTAGTGCCTGAGAGTTGCCTCTTGTAAATATGTAAATCTTATAAAAAAAATATAAATGATTTTCAATTTTTTTTGCTGCTACAAATTTGTCGTTGCCAAAAAGTAAAACTTTCTCGACAAACAACTTGTCGGTAAATGTGTAGCCAAAAGTTTATTTTTGCCTACTCATATTGTGTTGCTAAAAGTGTATTTTTTGCCAATACCAATTTATTGTTAGCCAAAAATAAAGTTTTATTGACAACCAAATCGTTGGCAAATGGCAACATTTACCGACGTAAATGTGTCGCTAAAAGTTTACTTTTGCCCACTTATATTGTGTTGATAGAAGTGTATTTTTTGCCAATGCCAATTTGTCGTTGCCAAAAGTAAAGCTTTAGCGACAAACAAATCGTCAGCAAATGGCAACATTTACCGACGTAAATGTGTCGCCAAAAGTTTACTTTTGCTGACGCATATTTTGTTGCTAAAAGTATGTTTTTTTCCCATGCAAATTTAATCGTCATATTTGAATGACTTTTACTGACGTAAGGTAAATTGTCGACGATGGATGAAGGCTTTTATCGACGACTATGTTCGTCGCCAAAGGCATTACTTTTACCAACGCAATGATAATTTTGTTGGCAAAAACTTTTGCCGACTCACTTTTGCCTACAGGTTGCCAACGTAGCTTTGTGTGTCGGCAAAACTCTTTGCCAACGAATTTTCCCTTTTAGCAGCATATTTTGTTGCGTTGCGAAAAATATAATTTCTTATAATGAATATTGGTTACTAGAGTGTATTGGATGACATTTATTTAATTGGGCCATGTTACAATTAGATGAGCCAATTAGACTATTGAAGTGTGTTTGTGGTTAATTATCCCAAATCTTCCATAAATCAGGCCTACTCAATTAATTAATTATTAAATCTATTTATTTATTTTGTTTAGTTTCAAAAATAATAATGACGGTTTGGACCATAAGGTGGGGTGATGTGATGTGCTTCCACCGGCATAAATAAAAATCATATTACAAAGCTCTCTTTTCACATGTGGGCTGAAGGGCTATACAGTTAAAATAGTTATAAAAAAATAAAAAAATTAATATGGTAAAATGTCATATTTAATTATATTTATTTTATTTTTTTCTCTCGTAGATGTTAAAAAAGTCAAAAGTTCATTCTAAACGATGTTTTTAACCCCAGATGCTAGACTTTTGGCATTTTTTTAAATTTTTTTTGAAAAAAATGTGTGAAAAAATAAAGAGATGGTGTGACACAAATATGTTAAAAGCCAAAAAATAGCTTGCTTGTTTTCATTTTTCAAAAAATACTTTTCAGAAAATTTTACTTTCTTATTTTTCGTTTTTTTTGTTTTTACTGAAATTTTTTTAATATTTTAAGTAATTTTTTTACTTTTTAGACGCACCTAACATAAATACACCTAAAAAGTAAAAAAATTGTAAAAAAAGTTTTTTAAAAATTCACTAAATACCAAAAATACAAAAAAAAATACAATAATTCAATACATTTTTTATATTTTTATGTATTTATTAATTTTTTAAAATATTCTTTTACAAATTTTTTACTTTTTAGATACATCTAACTAAGGTGCATCTAAAAAAGTAAAAAAAAAATGTTTAAAATTTAAAAATATTCACTAAAAATAAAAAAATACGAAAACTAAAAAACTTAATTTTCAAAAAACTTAATCCAGAAAACTCAAACCAAACACACTGAATAATTTTAATGTGTATGTGGAATCCATTTAATGTGATATCTTGATCTTATCTTTTTTTTTCTTTTTCTTTTTTGATTTTTCACCTCACTAGAGAGATATATCATTATTATTTCTTAAAAGAGGCCTATCAAGTTACGAGACCAGCTCGAGTTTGAATAATTTTTGAGCTGACCAGCTCGAGTTTGAATAATTTTTGAGCTGAACTTGTGCTAGAATTTCATACTAGATAAACAAACCAACCACGCTCAAATCTTACAAAATTCAACTCAGCTTGTTTGTGACGTATAATATACATTGTGCTTCAGCCTGTTTTTCTTTTTCTAAAAGCCTGTTTGGGCCACCATTCTTATTCGGCTACCCAAAGTCTGAACCCACACACTTTGCTAGGATTTCGGGAGATTTTATTTGCACCTAAAAAATCATTAAGTACATCTAAATTTTTAGTATATTCTATTAAATTATTTATGATTATAATTTCCTCTCAATACACTCTATGTTTTTTCACAAATTACCCTTCAAAATACACCCAAATGATAAACAAATCAAAAATTTCAAATTACACCACTTTGAAAAACCTATTCATAAACCCTTAAACAAATTTCTCATTATAACTATCCATTTTAATCACATACAAACAATGATTGGTGTGAGTTATTCAATATGACATCATATTTACTTATGTGTTCCTATTATATTAGTGATAACCCTATGAAACATTTGGTTGTTATGTGTGTCGATTTCTGACCACACTGCTAAACAGGTACTAAGCTGGAGAACACCGGCAGAATAGATTAAGCCTAAGCAACCTGTCACAGAAAGATAAGATTCTGGCGGTAGTTCGTCCACCCAAGGGCACTCTGACGATCAAGTTAGTTATCTCTCAAAGATAGCAAAAGTGCTTAACTCACTATTCAGAATACAAAAAACATACCTTAGACCCACGAGGGTGTCTCTCTTTTATAGCTAACACTGACCTAATCCCAGTAGAAGCCTAGCTTCAATGGATTTTGGCTCAATGCTAATCCTGGACTCCTAGTTAAATTGGGATAAACTCTTTAAGAGTCTTATCTTTATTCAAACTGAAGTCATCTCTCATTCTAAGACTCTTGTCCCTTATCCGCCTATCCCAGATTCCGGTATCTTCACAGATAACCTTGGCCTAGCCGAGATTATCTCGGCGTCATGACCAGGACACGTGACACCTCGGCTGGCACTTCAGTGCCACCTCGTCCACGTGTTGTCATTCAAAAATTATGTCCCTACAATTGCCCCTAGGTTCTATTACCTCAGCATCTTGAGATGATGGAACCTATACCTTTTCTTCCATTTAGCACGTCAGCTAAGCTCGCTTTGTCCTTCATTACTGAGGTCATCATTCGTCAGCTCAATACGACCAAGACTTAGTCTATTTTCATCAATGCTTCAGAACCAATAACCAAGTTTGTTCAAGTTTCTCAGCCGAGACCGTCCCCCTAGCCAAGGTCCTTCTCCATTAAATCAAGAACCCCAAAAGCTTCAACATGCGTATGAGCTGTCACGTACAGTATTTTAACCATTTTTTCCATGCGTCTTTCCCCTACTGAGTCGTACCTGACACGCGCCATTAAGTCGCATCGCATTTGTGTGTGCCGTCTGACAAGCACGTCGTCCTAGGCACACTAATTTCCATTTTGCCGCCATTTTGCGTGTTTGATCAAAATCACCTCTCTCTCTCTCCGTCTTTTCACTTCTTCACCACCATTTTCGTGCAAGTTCTCTCTCTCTACTCCCAAATCCTCCATTGTTTCAACCTCTCAAGCTCTACGACTACTCATGTTCACCTTCTCCAACGAAGCTCTCTCCGCTCTGCTCTACCTATTTCCACTGTCAGACTCCGGTAAATCTCATATCGGCGTCATTTCTTGTGGTAAGTCACTGTTTCCCCCTTTTTCAGTTTCAAACTTCGTTGTTTTTGTCTATTGCCATGGTGAATGTCTTCATTTTCTCCAATCTTTACCTGTGCTTCAAATTTTATCATTCGCATTTTTTGAGCATGTCCTATCTTGCAATTTTTTGTGCTTGTCTTGTTCTTGATTCTTGACCTTTATGTACAAATTGCACACACACTCGCTCAACTTTGCCACTGTTCTTGGCCTTGCACACCTACACAAACTTATTCAGTGTTCTTTGATTTCTTGTTTGTCTTCTTGAGTCATAATCATATTCTTGTCTCTGTTTTCTGCGTCTTTTTCCAAATTTTTGCCCTCAATTCTTGTTTCCATAGTCTTAGGCTTGGGATTTGTTCTAGAAACTTGATCTTTAGGAAAACCAAACCTAAACCCCTTTTGATCTTTAGAAAAATTCACCTCAACACACGTTTAGGTTTTAGCCGAGGCCTTTTAAACCCTAACAAACGACTTCCTTCTAAAATCCAACACCTTCCCCACTTAGCCGACATTATGGGTATGTTTAGGTGGAGGGTAGATACCCCAACTAAGCTAGCATACTTTAGGCAGGAGTTTTCCATCCCTGCCGACGTTCATCTCAGGTTGGCTGGGGAGGAGGACTCCATCATGCCCAAAGACGACTCCATGCCATTCCCAGTAATAGCCTTCATAGAGTGTGGACTTAGGCTCCCTCTAGACATCCTTTTCCGAGAAGTTCTCCACTATTATAAACTCAACCCAATGCAATTAGCCATTAACTCTTGCAGAGTCATCAACGGAATCATTGCCTTAGCTAGCCTAGAAAATGCTAGGGTAACTTTAGCCGACATCCAGTGCTGTTACACCATGTGTGGCCTTAAGTTAGAAAAAGGCTACATTTATTACCTTAAGCCGAAGTCGACGGAATACAAACTCATCGCCGACCTCCCTTATTCCAACAAGGGCGCCGGGGATGATTACTTCATCGTCTGGGGCAACTGGGAGTTCCTTCCAGATGATGACCTTCACCTCTACTCTCTAAGTTGTACGTTGTTCAGAGAGGGAGATGGTAAGAGCCAAGTGTTACTTTTACTTGCTTCTCAAGTCTTTTTTACTTTGATATTTTTATATGCTCTAACGCCTGTATTTTTTATTTTGCAGTTCTTCCTCAACCTCCAAAGAACTTCCGCAAAAACTTCTATCCCAGCAAGGATTTCAAGAAGCTGTTAGGTCTGCTAGTTGATCAGTGGAAAGCCCCTTTGCTGCTCAACTACATCCCGACGTACAAATCTGTACTTCCCGACGTCCCAAGAAAAAGCAAGTCTCCTCCTTCAGCAACAACTCCTGCTACAACCTCATCACCTCGGGCAGATCAGGGATCAACCTCTGATCCAGCAGAACAACCATCAACCTCGGCTCCACAACTAATCCAACCTTCTCAACGCAAACGCCGACGTCGAACTGTAGCCGCCGTCGAGATGGGTCGTAAGAAGGCTGTAGCAGACGACCTTCTAGCCGATATCCCCAACACTGTCACCGTACAACATTTACCATCCCAGTCTCAGCCAAAGCCAAAGCAAAAAAGACTGAAAAAAGCCCAAACTAAGGCAACGGTAAATCAGATCGACTTTGAGGACACTTTGCCAATCTCCAAAATAGTCGAGGCAGAAAAAAGTTGTAACGCCCTCAATTTAAGACATAAATCATTCATTCACAAGTTTCATGAACATAAAGAAAAGAATACATTTCATTCATCAAAGTCTTCTTTACAAAAATATTACATGTTATCAACAAAGTAAAATGCCCTACGGGCTTACAGCTTTCAAAGTGATCACTTGGTTACAACAAAAGAAGAGTTCTAACTCTATACATGAAAAGCCCTCGGCTTGGATTTACATTTCACACAAAATATAAATAGCAAAACGGAGTCTTCAACTCCTAAACCTCCCAAGCTAAGACCTTGAAGGCGGCATATCACCTGTACCTGAAAAATGGTGTCTCAAGTAGGGTGAGCCAATGCCCAGTAGAGATATGCTAAACAACATATGAGAATTAACTAAAACATTAGCATTCGATAAATGTTTAACACTTATGAACCATCTTAAACCTTTTCCATAATCAATCAACAATGATACCACATTTCAATTCACTTCCAGTTATTACCCAAGTCAATTCATTGACATAATTCATTATCATATAAACAATTCAAAATGAGACTGCAGCTCATTCATCAACACTTCACATATAAACATCAATCATACACTTCTATTATCTTACCATTTTACGAAACTAAGTCCGAGGGAACCGGTACCCAAATATAAACAAGATTTCAGGACTTTCACCCTGGACACTCTGGCCAACTTAATTATCCATGGAGTCCATCCTCTATCTCCTCCCAAACAATGGAGTACATCCCCTATCTTCTCTCAAACGAAGATACATATACAATGTATTTACACACGTTGTCATATATAATGACCAATTCAATCACATATACAATGTTTACATCCAACCGTCATATTCAATGACATAATCCAGTTGATTAGTTTCAATTTACCTAATCATCATGCAGTTTCTACAACAATCATGGATATCCTCCACCGATAGTCCCAAAACAGATGTATCTAAACAGATAAATAAATTTCTCAACAAATAATTTATCAACTTTTTCATAGGTGAGTGACTTATTAACCCAACTACACCATTTAATCACATGTTCCTTCAATTCCATAATTTCCAAGCCAATTTCATTAGTTATACAACAAATCCACTATTTATACAAAATAGTTAATTCCAAACTAGGGCATTTTCCCCCAAATTCCAAGAACATTAACCCAAGGTCCAAATCTCACCATTTCAACAATTACACACCATTAACCCCATTTTTAAGATCCCTCTTACACATAAAGAGTTTAAATTTGAAAACCCCTTTTCCTCAAATCAAACACCCAAACCCTAACTTTACCCAAACCAATCATTTATACAAAATGACCAATATTTATGTTAAAGCTCATAAAAATGATTAGATTATCCCTACCTCAAGAAGAGAAAACGAGCCAAGCAAGAGATGAACTCCAAGAATGACGAAATCAACTTCTACTCGGATGAAAATGGAGATCTTGAAGAGCTCAAACTTTTTATCAAAGGAATGAGGGTGAGGAGATCACTAGATCTAGGTCAAAATGTAGAGAGAGAGGCTCTCAACTTAGGGTTTTGGAAAGTTTTGGAGAGAGAAATGGCAGAAAAGTGATTTAAAAAGTCACTTTTACAATCTGATATATGTACAGTCCGCTCGAGCGGAAAGTTTGACGCTCAAGCGTAAGACACAAAAATTCGACCTACTCGAGCGCAACAAAGGCCGCTCGAGCGCCAAGAAACAACAGCAAGGCACTACCCGTTCGAGCGCAATGATACCCGCTCGAGCGTAGAATACACTCGTCCAGTATTTTATAGATTTCAGACAATCGCTCGAGCGCCAGAGGGGTCGCTCGAGCTCAAACCTGCTCGAGCGTAAGAAACTTCGCTCAAGTGCGAAAAACACTTTTGTAGTATTTTTGCAGATGCACAAAGTACTAAAGGATTGCAAACCCCGCTCGAGCACAAAAGGACCCGCTCGAGCGGAAGACCAAAATTCTGGACAACAAGGTTCTTGACCAACAACCAACTAACCTGTTTTGAACATGCCTAAGACATCCCAAAACTCAAATTCAAAGAGTAGGAGGAGGAAAAGACATAACAACAACATTAAACCATAAGACCCGAGTCCGAAACACCATAAAGGTCGAGTTAGAAACTAGGATCGCTATAAAAGTGCCTCCGTCGCCAAAAAGAGGCCCGCCGAGGCTGCTCCCTCTAAATCGACCCGGTCAAAAAAGCCGAGGTCAGAGTCTGCAACAACCTCGGGGTCTATGAAATCTGATGCCCCCTGGGCCCCTCCAATCACTATTGAGGACAAGCCAGTCAGAGTCGGCAATAGCGCAACTGACCTTGAAGTCGGCATTGCCCTCTCTACTGCCTTGCTCCTTTCAAAAGACCTCGAACGCAACGCCGAGGTCAGCGAATATAAAAACTTTACTCTGATGTTGCAGCACTCCGTACAAGTAAGCCCCTAACACTTGGCACTTTTCATTCTCTGTTTTATCATACTTAGAGTTTTTTTTTTTTTTTACTAACTCTTGTTTTTCCTCATATTTCTTCTAGGCGATCTAGCATGCCCACTCCTTCGTGATGCAGGCTTTTGACATCAAGAAAGAGTTGGTCAACAAGACCAAGGAGGCTGCTAGTTTGTTGAAGACAATCAACAGAGCCGAGGCTAAGATGAAAACTCTGATGGATCAGGCCAAGGCAGCAAAACAAGCCCAAGACGAGGACGGGGAGAGGGCGGGAGCTGCTAAGGCCATTGCTAAGGTCCTTGGGGCCGAAAAAAAAAAGGCCGAAGCGAAGACCGCCGAAGCCCAAGCCGAGCTCATTGCTGCCTTGGTCACAAAGGATGCCGAGATCAAAGCGGCAGATGAGAAGGCGTATGCCGAGGGGGCAGCCGACGTCAAAGAAGACTACAAGAAACAAGTGAAGCAGGCTTGCAACAAGGGTTTCACCCTTGGTTGGATGGCTGCTCTGAAAGAGTTGGCTGCCCCTGAGGACTTTCCTCTCAAGAATGCTAGCAACCTCGTCCTGTCATTTCCTCCCTCTTCAAGCCAGTCCAAGGACGAGGCTAAGTCCGAGGAGGAAGCTGAGGTCGAAAAGTCCGAGAAGGCTGTGAATGCTGGGGCCAAGTCCCTAACTCTGAATAAGCAAGTCTTGGACTTGACTCAGGAGAACGAGGACGAGGTCTCCGAAGATACCACTCCTGAGAAGACAATATCTAACGTGCCTATCACCGAGAAGAGCATAGACCAGACTCTTCAAAAGATCGATGCGGAGCTCGCGGCTGAGAAGGTTGCCGAGAAGAGTTCTCAGATGTCTTTCGAGCCCCAAACCGATCCAGCTGATGATGCTGAATAGTCTAATCTTGAAGCTTTTCCTCTGTACTTAGTACTCTTTTCTTTTTGAACAATGTTTAACTCTTTATTTGGCCGATGTTCCTTTTAGTAATCTGAACAATTATTCTTCAATGTCAGGCCAAAGTGCCTTCTTTCGTTATCTGAATGCATTATCTAATTTCTTCTTTCAATATAATTGTATGTTTGTATGCTTTACTGCTTCCATACTTAGAGTATTTTGCATGTCTTCAGTTTATGCCTTTCTTGTATTGTCTCCTTGGATTAACATACCTCGGACAAAACTTCCAATTTTGCTTATCTCGGCCTTGGCTTAACACTTGAAAACTTTGTAAAAAATATTGTCACAAGTGTTATATAAAACCTGCCACTTTACTTTTACTTAGCAAGACTTCTGTCTTCAAATATCTTCCAAGTCATGGCAACATGGTAATCTCGGCAAGTACGTAGATACTTCTTTCAACATAATCTTGGCTTAACTTCAACTTGTAAATTTTTTCTTAAAATTTCAACAAGTGTTAAACCAACCTTCCTTTAGCATGACCTCGGCTTAATTTCAACTTGTAAATTTTTCTTAAAATTTCAACAAGTGTTAAACCAGTCTTTAGCTTGTAAATTCAACTCCAAGCATCATTCTTCCAGCCCTCTACCCCCTAATGTGAACTTAAGTTCCACTTGGGTTTTCATTAAGCATGTGGCTTTGACCTCGTCACCGAGGTGAGATTCAAACAAAGGCTGGCCGAGGTTACCAACCTTGGTCTCTCTGTTTAATCAATATACTTAGTTTCAATCTGTGTTTGACTCTGCTGATATGGTAAGTCCAGATTAATTTAACTTAGTTCAACTCTATTATATGCAAGTAGAAAAACTCTGCCATATAATAAGTCTAAGTTATTGGTCATGTTTCAATCAAAAACATCGTCAACTTAGTTCAACTCTATTATATGCAAATATAATTCAACTCTGCCATATAACAAGTCTAAGTTATTCGTCATGTTTCAATCAGATATATCGCCAACTTAGTTCAACTCTATTATATGCAAGTATAATTCAACTCTGCCATATAATAAGTCTAAGTCATTCGTCATGTTTCAATCAAAAATATCGCCAAGTGACTGGTCAGTCATACCACACAAGTTTAAAAATCAAGCTAAGACTTTATTATTATTTCGGCTAATAACAAGAAACTTAAAAAACAAAAAATTCTAATGATAGAAAAACTTCAGATTGCAAGTATTCCAAGGTCTTGGCAATTCTTTGCCTTCACTGTCTTGAAGCCGATATGCCCCATTGCCCAGAACCGAGATGATTCTATAAGGTTTCTCCCAGTTTGGGCCAACTTTGCCTTCTCTGGGATCCTTCTTGTTGCCGACAACCTTTCTCAGGACGAGGTCTCCAACTTGAAATTCTCGTAGGTAGAGCTTTTTGTTATAAGCCTTGGCAAGCTGCTGCTGGTATGCTCCCAGCTGAATTGCTGCTTTCTTTATTCTTTCTTCTAACAGATCCAGATCTCGGGCCAAGAATGCCTCATTGGTCCCGTTTTCTACTCTCTGGGTTCTGATCCCTAGGATGTCGACCTCTAGTGGAATAACTGCTTCTGTGCCATAAGGCATGGCAAATGGGGACTCCCCAGTTGATCTTCTCGGCATAGTCCGATATGCCCAGAGTGCATTAGGTAACTCTTCCACCTACTTTCCCTTTGCTGCTTCTAGCCTCTTCTTGATTCCATCCAAGATAACCCTATTGGAGGCTTCTACTTGATCATTACTCTGAGGAAAGCTTGGAGTAGAGTAATAATTCTTGATTTTGTACTTTGCACAGAAGCTCTTGATTAGCTCACTGTCAAACTGTGTACCATTGTCTGCTATTATTGCCCTTGGGGTCCCAAACCTGGTGATGATGTTCTTCCATATGAAGTTCTTCACATCAACGTCCCGAATTTTTGCAAGGGATTTAACTTCTACCCACTTGGTGAAGTAATCTATTGCCATTAGCAGGAACTTTCTTTGTCCAGTTGCTTGAGGCAGTTGTCTAACAAGATCCATGCCCTATTGGGCAAATGGCCAAGGGCTGGACACTGGGTTCAAGTCCGCTGCTGGTTAATGTATCAAGGGTGCAAACCTCTAGCACTTCTCACACTTCTTGACATAAGCTTCAGTATCTTTCTGTATGTAGGGCCACCAGCACCCCTGAATAATGGCCCTATGAGCAAGTGACCTGCCCCCAGCGTGGCTTCCACATACTCCTTCGTGTATTTCATACAAAAAGCCTTCAACTTGTGAAGGATGCACACACCTCAAAAGAGGTCCAGTGAAAGATCTTCTGTAACTGTTAGACTGAACCTTGCTGACTTTAGCCTGATCTTGTATGCCTCTTTGTGATCATCTGGCAGTTTCCTATCTCTAAGGAATACTATTATCGCATCCATCCAACTTGGTCTCATCTCTACACACATTGCTTCATGCTCTGTGTTCAGTGATTCTATGCTTGGACCTGGCAAGTAGTCCACCATTATCGTCCTTGTCTCTCCAGGTTTTATTGCACTAGCCAGGTTGGCCAGAGCATCAGCATGGCTGTTGTCATCTCGGCTAACCTACTGTAGTCGGTAATTCTAGAATAAGGCTATCAATCTGCCCACCTTATTTACATAGGTTGACATCCTTTCATCTCGGGCTGCGTATTCGCCTATGGCCTGGTTGACGATAAGCTGGGAGTCATAGAAGACTATTACCACGTCAACTTCTATTGTTACTGCCAGCTTTAATCCTGCGATTAATGCTTCATACTCTGCTTCATTGTTTAAGGCTTTAAACCCTAAACGAATGGATTGTTCCAATATCTGCCCATCTAGTGATACTAGCACTACTCTTGTCCCCGGTCCTTGTCGGTTTGAACTCCCATCAACAAACAGCCGGAAGGAGTCGCCGATGTAAATATTGCATAGCCTGAGTTTTTCTTCCTTCCTTTGTTCTGCTATCCCCAGTTGGGTTTCTCCTTATTCACTTAAACATCGTACACCTCGGCTCAATGGAGCCTGATGTATGATAACGCTCGGTGTGAACTTGGCCACGAAGTCGGCCAAAACTTGGCCTTTGATTGCTGTTCTAGGTCTGAATTCCAGGTCATATTGGCCCAACACCACTGCCCATCTGGCTATTCTGCCTGTCAGATCTCCCTGCTGCAACAGGGACTTCAAAGGATGCTAGTTAACACCACAATTTTGTGGGCTTGAAAGTAATGATTCAGCTTCTTGGAAGCCATTACTAAAGCAGTGTTAGCTTCTCCAAAGGTAGGTATCTGGTCTTTGCATCAGTTAGGGCTTTACTCACGTAGTAAACTGCCACTTACTCTCACTTTTCTTCTCTGATTACTACTGCACTCACTGCATGCTCTGAAACTGCCAAGTATAAGAACAGCTCCTCTCTAGGTACTGGATTTGAAAGAATTGGAGCTGTGGTCAAATACTTCTTCAAGTCGTTCAAGGCGACTTCACACTCTTCTGTCCATAAGAAGTCTGTGGCTTTCTTCACTAAGCTGAAGAAAGGTTTACATTTGTCAGAACTTCTGCTTATGAATCTATTCAGGGCTGCAGCCCTTCCAGTCAACATCTGCACTTGCTTTGCCGATGTTGGGTTCTTTAATTTTAAAATGGCCTTGATCTGATCTAGACTAGCTTCAATGCCCCTTTTAGTAACCAAGTATCCTAATAACTTACCAGACCCAACTCCAAATACGCACTTCGATGCATTGAGTCGGAGCCGATATGTTTTAAGGAAGTCCAAAATATGCCTTTAAGTCTTCCAAATGATCCTTAGGTTCCTTGATCTTCACGACCATGTCATCTATGTATACCTCCACTGTTCTTCCTATTAAATGTCTGAACATCTTGGTCACCAGTCTCTGATAAGTTGCTCCTGCATTTTTTAACCCAAAAGGCATCACTTTATAGCAATACAGCCCTTTTGGGGTGATAAATACAGTCATTTCCTCATCTAGGGGGTACATAGTTATCTGATGGTACTCCCTTTAGGCGTCCAGGAAGCTCATCCTTCCATGCCCTGAAGTGGCATCCACCACTTGGTCAATCTTGGGTAGTGGGAAACTGTCTTTGGGACAAGCCTTGTTTAGGCTAGTGAAGTCCACGCAGACCCTCTACTTCCCATTCTTTTTCTTCATAACCACCGTGTTTGATAACCATGTCAGGTAATTTACCTCCCGAATGGCTCTGGCCTCCAGAAGTTTATCCACTTCCTCTTCTACTGCCTCAACATGCATCAATGTCGGCCTTCTTGCTCGCTGGATGACAAGTTTGGCCGACCAGTCCATATTCAGTCTATGGCAAGTGACCTCGGGGTCAATGCCAGGCATCTCGTACGGCGTCCAGGCAAACACCTCAATGTTTGCTCTCAAGAACGCCTCAAACTCTTTTTCCTCTTCCTCAGTCAAGCCCGAGCCTAGAAGGAAGAAGCGCTCATCATTCTCTTGCTGGACAAAAATTTTCTTCAGAGCTTCCTCACTCTTCTCAGCTGGCTCTTTGTCGACGTCCTCCAGGACTTCCATGTCCTCATCCTTAATTTTTGTTGCTTCTGCTTCTCGTATGTTACAGCTGGATTTCATTGCTACTATAGAGCAATTCTTCACCTGCACCTGATCCCCTCTGACTTCCTCAATTCCTTGTTCTGTTGGGAACCACAACAGCTGGTGTAAAGTTGAGGGAACAGCCCCCATTACATGCAGCCATGGCCTTTCCAGGATAGCATTGTAAGGGGAAGATGTGTCACTTATTGTGAATTTTGTTTTCACCTTTTTGGTGCCAGCCTACACTTCTAAACTTGCTACTCCCAAGGGCCATGTTGGCGTTCCGTTGAACCCAACCATTGGGCCATTGGACTACTCCAGATCATCTTAATGAAGGCCAAGCTCCTTGTAACACCTGATATACATGATGTCACAAGAGCTGCCCTGGTCAATTAAGACGTGCTTTACTTGGCATTCTCCAATCTGGAGGGATATTACCAAGGCATCGTTGTGTGGATACTGCACCATCTCTAGGTCGTCTTCAGTAAAGGACACCATTGGTCCTTGACACTCGTCTGCCCTAGGTCTTTTCTGTCAGACCTAGTACACATGCTGCAAGTGTTTTACCCTCTGAGTCTCCCCACGAATTTCGTTCTCATCGACCTTCGAGTGAATCACATTGATCACTCGAGGTCCGTCTGCCTGTGGTTATGGTGCTGGAGGAGGCGGTGCTGTCGGTGCCTGAGGTAGTCTTGCTTACTCTTCCCTTGTCCTGGCCTCATCTACAAGGTCCCTTAAATGACCTTGTCTTACCAGGTCTTCCAGATGTGCCTTCAGGGCTCTGCACCCCTGAGTCAGATACCCATTTTCATTGTGGTAAGCACAGTGCATGCCATGGCTTCTTCCCATAAATTCGCCCGGAACCCTTACTGGTGCTCTGTAATAGGATTGATTTCGAATTTTCTCCAAGACTTTGTAAATCGGGATTCAGAATACGGTTGTGATTACCTGTGCAGCCCTTAATCCTGTCTCTTGCTTGTTGTACCCAGTGTTACCTCGGTCTCGCTTCGGCGAGCCGTTTTCCTTCTCTTGTTTCGACGCCCTTGTCCCCGGCGTGTCCTCCTCGGCCCTGGCATACTTTTCTATCCTAGCCATAAGTTCCTCTATACTTTTTGGTAGTGTCTTTGCCAGTGATTTTTAAAGCAGACAATCATCTTTCAGGCCATTCTTAAAAGACAGTACCGCTACCTCTTGGTTGCATCCTGGTATTCGGTTGAATACCTCATAATACCTCTTGGCATAAGCCCTGAGGCTTTCATTCTCGCCTATCCTCAGAGCCATCAGAGAGTCCACCCTCAATGGTTGTAGTTTGTTTGTCACAAATCTGGCCACAAACATCTTGGCTAGGCCTTCCCAGGTTTTCACAGTTCCTTTCGGCAACTTGTGAAACCAGTCCGATGCAATTTCCCCGAAAGATGAGGGAAACACCTTGAAAAGCAATGGCTCGTTCCCGGTGTATAGTTCCATTGAGTTCAGGTACAAGCCGACGTGAAAGTTAGAGTTCAACTTACCGTCGTATATTTGGAATCTCAGCATGTGGAACCTTTTCGGAGCCTCAAATTTGTCCAACTCTACCGAGAAGGCTTGACCGGAGAGGTTACCTCAGCATCTTGTCGCTTCCTCTGGAGGTAATCCCTCAGATCCTCCTTGGTCCATCCAGGAGCTCGGTTATCACCGGATTTCAGCCTCTTCGGTGCGCTACTTCTAGTGTCATTATGAGTCCTTTTGTACCTCCCTCCATTGGTCGTGTCGAAACAGAGTTCCTTTGCCTGAACATCCCGATGTTCTTTGGTGCAGGCTTTTTTAGTTCGACGTGTCTTCTGGGATTGTCTCCTCGTTGATTCTTCATGCCTGACCTCCTGCGAAGGCCAGTGAAAATGTCCCTTAATCCTGTCGTGCTGTGGAACTACAGGAATTGTTTTCTGTCCCCCCTTTTCGGGCATCTTTCTTGGCCGCTGGAATCGGCGTATCTTGTAATAGAAACGGTGGCTGCACGACGTTGTTCTGCATTATGAAATTGACGATCGTTTGCAGGTTGGTCAATTTGTTTGCCATTCCCTTCATCTTGTCGTCCCTCCGCAGGCATCTATCTTTCCATACTTGGAGGTCGTCCTCGTTGTAATACCCGCTTCAATCTGATTTCTTTAGTACGTCGCCCTCCTGGCCGACGTCTTTCTCTCTGGGATTCTGATCCCGAGTTTTCTTGTTACAATTATCTTCATCGATGTTAAGGTCAACATGTTTGCTACTTCTAGTAGGGATATCGTCTCCAACCCTCTCTTTCTGTCCGTCGTTGGCCATCTATTCTCCTTTCTTTCCCACAGATGGCGCCAAATTGTGTGTGTCGATTTCTGACCACACTGCCAAACAAGTACTCAGCTGGAGAACACCGCAGAATAGATTAAGCCCGAACAACCTGTCACAGAAAGATAAGATTCCGGCGGTGGTTTGTCCACCCGGGGGCACTTCGACGATCAAGTTAGTTATTTCTCAAAGATAGCAAAAGTGTTTAACTCACTATTCAGAATACAAAAAGCGTACCTTAGACCCACGAGGGCGCCTCTCTTTTATAGCCAGTACTGACCTAATCCCAATAGAAGCCTAGCTTCAATGGACTCTGGCTCAATGCTAATCGTGGACTGCCAGTTAGATTGGGATAAACTCTCTAAGAGTCTTATCTTTATCTAAACTGAAGTCCTCTCTCATTCTAGGACTTTTGTCTCTTATCCGCCTATCCCAGATTCCGGTATCTTTGCAGATAACCTAGGCCTAGCCAAGATTATGTAAGCGTCATGACCAGGACACGTGGCACCTCGGCTAGCACTTCGGTGCCACCTCGGCCACGTGTTGTCATTCAAAAATTATGTCCCCACAGTTGTAAAACCTCATGATAATTCCATGAAGATTAAAAAACCCTTTTGTTGTTGAACCTCCATGGCATCTCTAAATGACCATCCAACAATTCCCAAGAACAAAAGCTTTCCTGGATAATACTAGTTGATGTTTGATTAATTGAACGAGACATTACTTATTTTTCGATTTGATTAATTCATCAAGATACTATTTTCTATTTGATTAATTGAATGAAAAAAATGATTGTGTTCCTGACAATTTCTAGATTTTTTTTTTTGATTTTATATATATATATATATATAATAGGAGATTTTTTTTAAGGTCCTGGTATTAAAATTTTATAACATAAAGGATCTCTAATACTTTCATAATGTCTAAAGTCCCTCAAATTAAACAAGAGAAAATTCAATCCAAATTAGAGAAATTCTCTTTGATTTACTTATAATTTTCTTTGATTTGTTTATCATTTTCTTTGCCTTCAACAACAACAACTATCTAGCTTTGAATTTCTCTAGTTCAAACTAGAGAAATTCTCTTCAAACCAGAGAAATTCTCTCTGATTTATTTATAATTCTCTCTGATTTGTTTACCATTTTCTTTGCGTTCAATAACAACAACAATTTGAATAAATTAACCTCAACTGTTGATTAAACAACAGATTTAAGAACATACACCTTGCAATGGTTTGGACCAGAGAATTTCTTTGGATTGAATTTTCTCTAGTTTGGACCAGAGAATTTCTCTGGTTTGGATTGAATTTTCTCTGCTTTGATTTGAGGGACCTTAAACATTATAAAAATATTAGATGTCCTTTATGCTATAAAATCTTAATACTAGGGACCTTAAAAAAAATCTCCCATTATAAAATTAAGTGAATGACTTAGATCGAAAACAAATTAAAATATTAAAGTTTAGGGTGAATTACGCTAACAGTCCCTATAGTTTGGGCTCGTGTCATTTTGATCTCTAACTTTTCAATTGTGATATATTTGATCTTGAATTTTGAATATTGTTTCAAATATGGACAATTGAAGATACAATTGCTCAATTTCAAGGGCAAAGTCGTCAATTTGATAAAATAAAAACTAATTTGATAAAAATAAATGTCAAAAAAATATTTTCCAAAATAGTAATTAAAAGATGTCCAATGAGCTGTGACAGTCTGTATGCAAAAAGAATATATATATATATATATACAATCAATAGAATTGGGAAAGGAAGGGAGACAATGAAATTAATCTCCCAATCCCTTTCTTGTGTTTGTTAGGCTTTTTTGGTTGATCATTTGTTTGTAACTTTGTACACAAAAAGGATCATTCTCAATGGGGGCGAAGGGGAAATCTAGATGTATATCAGAAATGCTACGTAAATTGAAAACGGTATTTGAAATAAATTGTATGGTGCATATTTAAAGTTAATGAAACTTGAAATAATTGTGATCAATAGATATATTTTTTAAAGTAATTTTTATGAATATGTAATATTGTTGTTGATAATGGTTCTTAAAGGATCATTCTATCTATGTCCGATTATTTACCAATCCGCAATTGGGTAGGAAATAATTGTGGTGATTCACATAGTTTATTGGATTTTTTGACACTATTTGAAATTGGTAATATCATAGAATTAAAGTCAGAATTAATAATATGTAGGATAGAAAATCAATTACATGTATCATGAGAATATTTGTATCATATATAGTTATGCTAGAATATTGTATGGAATAATAGGGGAAGATTATTTTTGACAGTCAGAAAGAGTGATATGGTTAATTCTATGACAATGAGATTAGCAATAAAAATATGTGAAAGGCGTAGATAAAAATATGAGATTAGCCAGAGACTGGCGTTGCCAACTTCAAGTTGTTTGGCGTGACAATGAGATTATCTTTTGGGTGCCTCCTCCTGCTTTGAGTCCTTTATTAGCTAGTGATTGTCAAGGTGTTGGATCCTTGCATAGGGCTGTTTTGTAATCTCTTTTCGGGCTTAGGCCCCCATTAATACCAATATATATATGAGATTAGCATTACCGATTCTATTTATTTCATAAAGTTCATTGTAAGTTGAAAATTAATCAAAAAGTAGAAGTTAAAAAGCACCCTCAAATTTTAGATAATCAATTTTTTTATGGCTTATTTAATTTATTTTTACCTAATAAGCTATATGAGATGGGTTCTTGGAAGCTCACCAGAAATGGTGATTTTGTCGGGAAAGTCACCGAAAAAGATGAACTTCACTGGAAAAAATGATTTCATTTGGAACTGGAAAAGAAGAGGCTAGAGATTTGTTGACAATCAAACTAGATTCAAGAAGAAATGGAGAGAAATGGTGGTTGGGTGAAAGATCAAAGCAAGCAAGCTAGAGAGAGAGAGAGAGCATCCCATAGAATTCCACTTTCATTCTTCATTCCAACTTTCCAGATTTTTGCTACTGTGTTGGTTCTTCTATGAAGAGCTATGGGTGAGTGTATATATGTGTACACCCAAAATTGGCTTGATAACCAAACAATTGGCAATTCTGGATTTGGTGATAATTGTGGTGAGGTTCTCCAAACTAGAACTAAGAATGACAGATTTGATCTCATTGCAGCCCTCATGCCCAGTTTCATCAAAGCTGTTAATTGATAAAAATTTTATTCCTTGTCCTGTGAATCTGTACTTTCCTATGAAAATAAGATGTATTTTTTGAAAAAACGAGCAACGTCATTAGCACCATTACTCATACCAAAATTTCATAGTGACAACTAGAACAATTTTTTGTTAAGTTATAAGGTCCGACCTTGGTTTCAACAATGCCCAACAGGTCAATTTAATTATTAGCTAAGCGTTTATAGATACTATATGTTGTTTAGAGGGGTGATTCATGAAACCTTCCCTTTCTTTTTTCCCTTTCAGAGTCTACAATCTGAAACAACCCTAAGACCTTTGCTAGCTCAGAGGAACCAAATATGACAGAAAGTAATTAGGGGCTGACAAGTTAGTTAACTAGAAAATTGGAAGATCACAAGCTAGTTATACTAATATGGTCTTTGTTCTTTTTAAGTAAATGGTTGCTGACTTAGTTTTAATAAAAAGATATCAAGCTAGTACAAATTGACGGCCGATAGTACTAAATTATAATGCATTTGTTTGTCTCAATTTGGGATTTCCTGAGGAAATTATCATGCTTTTGATTCGATTTGGGATTTCTATGCTGCTACATGCTTCTAAAGGGAAAGCTAAGGAAAAATTGAAGAATTCAAACGATGGTCCTCCTTATGCATTGCAGTTTTAGGGATCATGCATGTTGTTAATCGTGTTTATAATTTAGCAAGTATCAAACAACAAGAAGATTAAGTTGATGGCTTTGGACAATAATTGAAGTAGTTGACTTGTACATTTCAAAGAATAACAAATAATTTCAATTGATTAATAACAACATCAGATTAGAATCAAAACTTTCGGCAGTTAACATGTTAACAAATTACCTATATAACAGCATTCAATAACTACATATAAAATAAGAAAAATATGCCTAGTTGAATAACTATATTGAAATATTTTTTATGTATAAAAATTACAAAAAATAACAAATAATCTCAATTGATTAATAACTTCCATATTCACTTGAGCAACTACACCTATGATGCGTTTTGGCCTAATTCCTCTTCACTTTAACAAGAGCGAACCACAATTTTGAACCCACCCGAAATGACCAAAGTTGTACAATCATTCCTTCGCGCAGCCTATTGTTCTTCACAACACGATTCCAACTTGTTGTAAGATTGTAAGTTGTACTCACTTTGTTTGATTTTTTAGGCATGCCCCACTTCTTAAGACATATATTAGAATCGTGGCCCAACGGTTCAATTAAAATTGATCCCATTTCACTATATTTCAATCTCATTCATGTGATAGAGAATCTACTAGAACTATTGGCTATGCTCAATAAATGCATTTAATCTTATGCAATGCATTTTAATCTAAATTTTTACAAAGAATGGCATAGAATGATTGTAAAAGTAGGGTTTTTATTGCCAATTAAGTCATATTTTTTATATTAATCCTTATTTACCTTACCAGCTACAACAATTAGTGCTTTGGTCCAAAGCTTGGCCATGAGGATGCCATTTTGACATCCTACAAGTTTCAAGTATTTGTGAACCGTGGGAGTGAAGAGTTTAGGCCACACCTAGTGATTACTTCTCATGGGACTTGCACCATGTACCTCATAACCTTGGCTGAGAGGTAGTGTGCAGGCATGCCGTTTAACTCTAGATTCTCTGTTGGATAGCGCGCCGTTTACCTCCAGATTCTCTGTTGGACTGCTCCATTTCTCTCCCTCAAACACTATAATCTCTGGTGCCTCTGATGTGCTTTGCTACTTCTTCGATGAAATTTCTTTAATCTAATCTACAGTGACAATTCCACTGGTGAGTGGCATTTGCGATCACGGCTTCAAAGAAATCGATTGTTGAACATGCTCAATCCACCATTGTCACTAAGGACGTCTAGGAGCTGTCTCTGTCACTACAGGCTGCAGCTCCTACACCCCCACCCCGAACCAGCCTATTCATCCATGGAGGTTTCAGTTGATCCTACCATCATTCTAATTCTTTGTTGGCTCCCATTTAGAAGTCTCAACCCAATGAACCAAACCATTTCTTCCACAATCAAACTCTTCCTCTACTTCAAACTGATTCTGTGCCTTACTAATTCTTTATTCCACTTCTGCTACTCCAGTTATTTCTAACCTCATTGAAGTCCACAGTGGCAGTGCCACTCTCAACACCACCCTCCAATGCCTAGACACTCTGTGGTGATGAGCTTTAACGGCTATTAATCTGTGCATGTGTCATGTAGTGAAATGTTGTTGCTATGTTGATTTGTTAAAATTCAATGTATTATTGATTGATATCTGATTGATATTGATTGATGTATTGATGTGTAAATTACAGATGGTGAGGTACTAATTATATAGGAGAGGATAGGAGAGGATTGGGGAGTAGGTGAGTGTGTGTGGTAGGTGAGTTGAGTGGAGGTGGTAGGTGATGATATATTATGGTAAATTCTAACAGCCCCCCGCAAACTCAAGGAGGATAGGAACTAACCAACTTGAGTTTGGAGAGAGTTTACAAAACAAGAAAATACATGGTTTTGTTCCAACATTTTCTCTCATGTTATGTGCAGGTGTTTCTCTTGCATCCTCCTATATCTGTTAGTGAAGGTGACGATTTGAACATTAATTTCTCAATGGATCGTTCCAAAGAAAACCATTGGTTGATGGAGGTTGAGCTCAGTTATGAGATAAAAAAGTCTGCTGGCATGCTGCTTCCGCCATTCAGAAATAAATTCTACATAGAGTGAGGAAGAAATTAGATATTGTTAGCAAGTATACTGGTATGCCTTTTTAGCACCTTGATTATTATATAGACATACAATACATGGTGTGCATATGTTTATTTGCTAGGAGGTTTTGCTACCATGATTCGCTGTCGTTCCTATGCCTTCAAGAACCTTTCAATCACATATTAATAAAGCTTCCAATTCATAGCATTCAGTCCTGAACTAGCTTGTGTTTGTTGCTGGGTCACTAGTTTCACCGTGAACTCTCGCTATCTTCCAGATTGCTGCCTTCAATAACAACTTATGGTTGATCACGTTCTAGATCTTCTAAGCCTAACACAACCAATTTGTTTCTGGTTAAATTTGAGTTAACTGAGAAACCCAATTGAATCGGGTCAGTTATGGTCAGTTTTTGGGCCTCTATCAGTGTTTACAAATTACAAGATATACAGTTGAGAAAATTTTGAATTTAAACCTGCAGCATGATTCTTGACCACTGTAGTTGGACAGAAGGAACAAGGGAAAGTGAAGGATCCACTGCTAAAGGGCCCTCTTCCACTTTGTAGTGAAAGTTTGCAACCTAAGAAGCATAGAACACTTTAAGACATTCTTTACACACTTGCGTTGGGGGACACGTGTCTTCATTGCTGAAACACATGAAATATATTAGGAGTCTGAACAAAATAACTTGAGATCTAATGATGAAAGTACTACAGATTTATACATATTAATCCCCCATCCTTTAAACTTTAGAAATTAATGTTATGTTGTATTTTTATTATTTTTGAATGAAATATTCATATATATATATATATATATGACATAAATATGTATTACTATAATTTGGATGTCCCTCTCATGTTTGCATTTTCTGAGAGAGAAATTTGTGTCGGTATCTGTTGTGTTGGTGCCTGTGCTTCTTAGGTTGCAACACTTGTATTATTTTTCTTTTCTTGTCGGGAAATTGCATTCATAGGTCTGACATTGTAATTGTTACGGTTCTGTCGTGTGAGGTATATATTTACTGCCTTTCAAACTTTCCAACGCAATCAAGCATTCTTAGCGTAGTTTATTGTAGTGGATACGTTGCAAGAACTACTTAGTTTATTGTAGGTATATGTGTTAAATGCACCATTTTTTGTGTGCCCTTCCTCTTTTTGCTTTTATTTTTGTATTTTTGTATTTTTATCAAATGGGCTTGCTAGTGAATGTGTTATTTTCTGATGTCTTTTGGTTTGTTTTCTTTTTCTTTTTTTTTTCTTTTTATTATTTTTATTTTATATAATTTGTTTATTTAGTCAATGTTATTTAATTCAATTTATGGGGATGGTTTCATCTCTCTGATCAAGTCTTTGTTATGTTTCAGTGCCTGAATGTGAGGGACATATACCTTGTAAGTTATTGTGCTGACTGCATCCTCGGGTTAATTATTTCTGGGAGTATCTGCATCAATTTTTGAGCTGTTTTGGCCGTTCCACTCTGCTTTTTATTTTTTCCTTTCCCTTTTTTTCTGTCTTTTTGTAATGTGCTAAAACAAGAAACTATCTTGTTAATTTATTGAGAATTTCGATTTTTGTGTGCTTATAGGGATTTATTTTTTCAAAAGGAATGGCCAAGGGTGTGACAAATTTTATGTATAAGAAATATATGAATTATAGCAATTGTTTGCTGATCTCCTCAAAACATTTTTATCACACTGAAATATAGAATGTTCAATTCTAGTTATAGTGGATACTTGAATTCAATTGATCTTTATCTTAGGTTGTCTTTAGCAATTGTAGTATTACCCTGCTCAATTGCAAAGCTAGTTTGCTCATGTATATATAGTACAGCATTTGAGAATTGAGAATTGTTACTCACAATTTTCAACCCACAATGATAGTGTGGCAAGGGAGTTGGGCCTTGTATACCACTATCCTCAATACTCTTTTATATTTTATTTTGTAGGCTCCATTCTAAGCCCACAACTATGACCTGAACCATTCATTTCGTAAACCTCCCAGTGAAGGCTATCTATGCAAAAAATCAGCTTCATAAGATATCGATGAATAGATGAACAAACTGTATTTTATTTTATAAAATAAATTGTTGAAGTTTAAACTCATAGTTGCTGTCTATTTTAATAAAGAAAAGAAAATGTAATTTGATTACAAGTCTATTGTTGTTTGATGAAATTTTTTGCATAGATAGCTTTCAATGAGATGAACGGTTCAGATAATTGTTGTGGACTTAGAATAGGATCTATAAAATATAGTATGGAGAAGTATGGAGGATAGTGGTATGGAGGGCCGTTATTGCCTACTATATTATTGTTATTGGAGAGTTTGGTTTAGTTAGGAATTTATAATAATGATAAGAAAATTTTATATATTTTGAACTTTTTTTTGGTACTCTTAAATGGTTCACATTCCAACGTGGGGGTGTGAAGATTAAATTCCTACTTAATTTGTGAAAGTGATTTCAGCTTGAGTGGCTGGCCAATAATCATTTTTTCATTCTATTGAAGTATTCGTGATCATATTTTTGGTGCCAAAGCTAGAAGAATTGAATTTCTTCCTCCTCTATGCACCCCTCAATATTCTACACTGCACCATTATTATGTTAAAATAAGTCCAATGGAGGGCCAGTACACTTCTCACAAATATTCTAATTTGCTAATTAGCATATGCTTAGGCCTATCAGCGGTTTGGCATAATCCGAATCTAATCAGATTATAAAATAATTTAAACATCCGATTAGATATGAAAAATCTGGCATGAAGTAATTTGAATCCAGATCTGTATTCGGGTTATTAGAGTGAGTCAGTGTGTGCTTTACAATTAAACTATTATATATTTCAATGCATCCTTGGTGTTCACCATGCTTTAAACTATCATATATTTCACCCTTTATTTTTGGATCCATCACATGCATATGTAATTACATTGAAGCTCCCTCTATGTAACTCTTTATAAAAAATATTTATTATTTATTTTTTATGGCCATTGTTTCTTGATAAATTCACTGCCCTTTCAATTTCATCCTCTCTTCAACTTCCAAATTTTATGCCCCATTGTTTTTTTCTGACCTTTTCTGCTCCTAGAGAAGAATGTACAGAACATCAAGCACTAGTCGATTCTCTGATGAATTTTTGGTCAACTTGTCACCGGCTGTGAAATCTCCATCTACTGATGACGATGACCTGCTGCAGCCCGTGTCTGATCATCGGATTTCGGAATGTTATTCACCTCATTCCACTTTTTCTGCTTCTGTTTGCTTTGATTCTTTGGTGGTTCTCTGTTCCTCTTAATAAAATGTAATCACCTCTCAAACAGCCTAACCTAACCAGGCAACGTCTTTTGTTTTTCCCCTCTGTTATTGTCCTTGTGTTGGAATGAATTTATCTTTTTCTTTTTATTGTATCATGTTGTATCACTGTTTCATTGTTTGGGCTCTTGTTTCTGAATGATTGAAGTCAGAAGATACATGTAGTTTTAGGGATCATGCATGCTGTTAATCGTGTTTATAATTTAGCAATTATCAAACAACAAGAAGGTTAAGTTGATGGCTTTGGACAATAATTGAAGTAGTTGACTTGTACATTTAAAAGAATAACAAATAATTTCAATTGATTAATAACAACATCAGATTAGAATCAAAACTTTCGGCAGTTAACATGTTGACAAATTACCTATATAACAGCATTCAATAACTACATATAAAATAAGAAAAATATGCCTAGTTGAATAACTATATTGAAATATTTTTTATGTATAAAAATTACAAAAAATAACAAATAATCTCAATTGATTAATAACTTCCATATTCACTGGAGCAACTACACCTATGACGTGTTTTGGCCTAATTCCTCTTCACTTTAACAAGAGCGAACCACAATTTTGAACCCACCCGAAATGACCAAAGTTGTACAATCATTCCTTCGCGCAGCCTATTGTTCTTCACAACACGATTCCAACTTGTTGTAAGATTGTAAGTTGTACTCACTTTGTTTGATTTTTTAGGCATGTCCCACTTCTTAAGACATATATCAGAATCGTGGCCCGACGGTTCAATTAATTTGGCTTCAATTGGTGTCTTATGATTTCCAGTTCTTGTGTTGAGTAAGTCCTTCTCTTCTTGCGTAAGGAATCCATTATCGATTTGACACAACGGCAAAGATAGACGCCCATGTGTATGGCTAAGGTCTGTGCGGTATAATGGCTTTTCAATCACAAAATTTAATTCAGTACCATTCAGTCTTTCGATGTAATTCTTGAATTTAGCAGGCAATTCTGGTGGAACTACAGTCACCTTTTCAATCATCCTCCTCTTCTTTGCCGTGCCCTTTCCTTCATCATCACTGTAATCTCCATCATGGCGTGGCTGTTTTGAACAAACTTTCTCAGATTTCTGAACCATCTTCTTGATTTCATCACCATAATGTCTATCAACTGAGAATCTTGCAGGCTTCGATACAAAGGACTGGTCAGGCGGCTTCAATTTCCATCGAATTTTGGTAGGCTTCTTTGTCATTGTTGCCTCAACCTCAGATATCTGATCAACTGGGACTGTAACAGAACTTATATTCTTGCAGCGGTTGATGTTCTCTCTCATTGATCTTTTCCCCTTTGAGATTATAACAGATTTTCGAAATGGTGATCTTTCTCCATCATCATCATCATCATCAACATCAATAACAACAGAACATGAAGAAACAACACCTAGCAGGGTGTTGGTAACTGTGAAGATGGGAAATGCAGTGAACGGTCAACTCTGAAATACAATCAATTGAGTTCCCAAGTTAAGAAAACAAATAGAGGGATGAATTTCCCTGTAAATAAGGAGCTTTGTGCTGCTAAGAGCAATAACAATTTCCAAGAATCACATATTGTTTCCTCCAGAACTCTGAAGAGAGGATTGCCCGATTGTTATTCTCAAGTTGATGCACCTGCAAGAACTTCCCAGAAGTTTAGAGTAATTGCGAAAGAGGGTAGGTGTCATCGTCTGCTTGCTGCAAATCCATCCCCTTTAAAGATAGATGCTGTTTTGTCCCATCGAGAAATGTAGGGTGAAAAAAACTTTTATACTTCTTTTAACAGCAGAACAGCTCACTTTACTGAAGTCGATGTGGAGAGGGAGAAACCAAGCGGAGCTGATGGGTGTTCGCATGCAATTAGCTTAGAACCTAATGATGCAGACAATATTACATGCTATGTGGCTAGTTGTAGCATTACTAGCTATGATTCCTTTAAGTTGCGTTGTAATTTTTCTGTTGAAGATACTGAAGGAAATTGTAGTGATGCTGAGTCTGTTTGTCATAGGGGCTTTAAGGAAGGGAATTGTTTCCTTCCCAGTCAGGTGGAATTGGCAGAAGAAATTCATAGGTTAGAGTTACATGCCTACTGTTGCACTATTGAGGCATTGCATGCATTGGGACCCTTAAGTTGGGAACAAGAAACATTGGTGACAAATCTTCGCCTTTCGCTCCATATATCAAATGATGAACATTTGATGGAGCTACGGAACCTAGTTTCTACTGCTACCAGCATGCCTCTTAGTTGACAGGGAAAAAAAGAAATCCCTTCCCCCCCAGTTTATTCTCTCCCTTTTCTGTTCATTTTCTATGCGTAGAATTTGTTTTACCCTAGGTATAGTGATTGTAGTTCGTTGTAAGAAGCAGATAGATTTTGTTTGTTTGTTTTGTTTTGTTTTGTTTTTTTTTTGTGTTGCTTCTATTTTGGTTATATAATTCTGTAAACTTATGTGCTTAATGAACTACAAATCGATGATGTTATTGGGTTAAATGGGCTTGAATTGTTTTCCTTTTCTGTTACATCATGAAATGATTTTAATTTGTAAGAGAAGGAAACACTCATTCCTATTTTAATTTGATTTTTTTTTTTTCTTGTTTTAAGATGGCAAACACAAACAGATGATTTCATTCCAAGGCCATTTAACAAAATTGATGGAGCTACGGAACCTAGTTTCTGAACTCAACTTGTTTATCTTACATTTATTGGGCTGTTTACTGTTTTGACATTTATTAGTAAAAAGTTGGATATCCTCTTGATTAATTCCTAATATATTTGAATGCTTAGTGGATTAAAATTTGCAAATGATGACTAGATGTATAGTTACTAGATTTCATAAATTCACAGTGTCAGATATAATCTTTGTTGTTAAGGATGGTATTATATGGGGAAATGCCATTGCGATAATGCTTATAGTTTTCTCTATACTTGTATTGTTTGTGTATTTTTCTCTTTTGTGTTAAGTGGAGTATGTAAAGTTCCTCAATTTTTGGAATTTTGGGGTTTTACGAAAGCACCAATAATATGAAAATTTTGTGGGTTCCATCCTACAAATAGCTGATTATGTCCATACCATTTGGCAATGTAAGTAGTAGTTTTAAGGACATTATTGATGCTTCCCCTGCATTTTCCAGGGATGAAGTAGGAAGTTTGTACACCTTGCTTCCAAATCTCTAGTAATGATATTGGGGTTTGCCACTTTCTCTTGCTGTAGACAAGTGTTCATTCTTGGCATCGAACTAACAACAAATAGGAGAGCTTATGATGAGCTACTGGTATGTTTATTGTAATTAGGCTCTGCATTCTTCGATTTCAGGCCACCTTTGAGCCTTGAATGTGTTTTGCTGAGGGATGCAGAACCAGAGTTATGCAGCTGCCAAGGGATGTCCTGATATGTGACTACTTGAAAGGTTTTAATTTTGAACCTTTACCTCCGCTCATCCATATATTTTCATCTTGTTCTTGCAGCTGTGTGATTTCATTCTCCATATGTTGCAAAGTTTTTTTTATTTGCCACTATAGTTGATTTGGATAGTGATTTGTCTGTGTTAGTTTCATTTTAGTTATGAATCTGTGGATTAGAATTTAGTTGAAACTCAGACGGAGATATATAAAATCTGTATTGAATTGTGTGGGTGGCACACCTATAATATACGTAATAGAATGTAGGTGAACTCTGTACCATGACATCAGATGATGGTGTCTTCTTTCTTTCTTTTTTATTATTTTTTTATTTTTTTGGGTATGAGTTTTATTACCAAATAATAGAGATGTGAAATGAAGCTCAATACACAACCCTAACAGGTAAATAAAGATATGCCTTAAAGCTGCATCTTCTCTGACCGAGAGGCACTGTCATGTGTGAGAAATATATTGCCTATATTGTATTTTAAGAATTTAGAATGATTGTGATTGTGTAAATATTCTGTGTAATTCTTATTTCCCCTTTAGTCTTAGGGATTAGAGTTCTATATAAGTAGTGTACTCTTTGTATCAAAAATACATTTGAATATACAGAAATATTCAGAAACTTACATTATGTACTACCTAGACTACAAAGACTCTCATAATCACAACCCAAGGACCTAGGTCACATACAAAAGACAGACAGAAGACTATCCTCTCATAAACCCAAAGGCTAGTATGCAAAACTAGCCAAGAAACATTGGCATCTCCACCTTGCCCTTGCTTTGGAAAGTTTTGGCCTCTGCTTGAAGGTTTGAAGCATGGCTTCTTCAGTTTGATCGACAGATTTGCAAAGCTTTTTTCCATTGCTAGCTGTAAATATCTGATCTTCTTATCTAATTTCTTCTTGTTCTCTTCCCTTGAAGTGAAAGACTTCTCCATCCTCTTAACAATCTCATTGTCGTAGGATGGACTGCTAGTCTTCTCCTCAAGTTTACTCTTGTTTTCATCCTGTGATGAAGAAAGTATAATAGCTCAAGATTCTATCTCATTAAGAGTGGAAGAAATTGAAGTTTGTCTCTTGTCCTTACTAGGACCCACATCAACCTTTTCCTTTTTTACTTCTTCACCCCCTGTTAAGGGTATGTACCATATATATATATATATATATATAATATTGTTATGTACTTTTGTGATTTTCCCCCAATTGTTTTTTAGTCATATAATGGAAGTACACTTGTAGCACATTCCCTTTTGTTTTGTTTTTTTTTTAATTTTTTACCTTTTTACATCTCATATAATGAAAAAACAATCAAGAAATGTAATTTTATTTAAAATACTGACAAGTGGGGTAAAAAAACAAAAGGACTAACATCACACAAGTTAGAAACCCAACTAGGTTGGCCTTTTCTATTTTGAATTTGATCGTGTGCTACCTCCCTCAAAAACCTCACGAGTTTAAACTAACACATTAAAATAAAATTGCAAACATCAGCCTAAAAGTACACATTCAATATCATACATATATATATAATTATTAATATATTTAATGGATTGAATTTGAACTGAACGGTGTAGATTTTTTTAGATACATATCAAAAATAAATAAATAAAAATATGGACGGGATAATTTGAGTTAGGCTAATGGGATGGTCGAGCTAGGCTTACCCATGTGGGCTGTTACGGGCCGAGTTTATGGACGGGCTTGGATAACAAACTTTTGTCAAATCCTTAAATCATCTTTATGGATTGGAATGGGCTGGACACTTAAGCAGGTTGGAACGGGTTGGGCGGATTGAATAATATTGGGCTTTTTTATTTGCAGGCCATTTGATGACCTCCAGGCCTAGACATTGGTTAATATCGGGATATTTTGGAAATAATTGTGAGTTGCGATGATTTACCAAGTGTCTATTGTCCTAGACATTGGTTAAAATAGGTATAGAAAGAATTTTAAAAATGAGTTTGGTTTCTTTCAAGTTGGTTTCTTTCTAGAATTGCAGGTTTTTATTTGTGCTCTATTTGGATTATAATCGCATCCGAATTATTTGGAGAAAAATATTTTTGAGCAAATCAAGCAGTTAAGAATTACACTCTGAGAAACCTGAACTGTGTGATAGATATAATTTTTCACTTAATAATGAAAAAAATTATTCATTTTGATGCATTTAAAGATTGGCAACAAAGCTTCTTGCCCCCGCCCCTGCCCAACACTAAAAAGTTAAAAAACTGTATATGTTATAATGATACATTGGGAGGATTTTTGGGGTTTGTATGCTGCTTGACTTTGTTTATGTATAAGTAGTTTGTTGTAAAGCTCCCAAGCTTGCTTAAATTCTTCCTATAAACCAATAGAATTAGCGTTTTTGCCAATACAAATGTCGATCATATTTCAAATATCTAATAATCACTTGGATTTTGAATTCTTTTCAGGGATTGCATGTCAAGCCAGCAGCTAGTAGATTTTCTACGTGAGCAGTTGAACACAGTAAGTGTGTGAGATCTCTCTTTGCTATGTGCATTTGTATTGGTGGAATAAGGCATATATAATAAAGTGTGGTAATTCTTATCAATAGTACACTTTGAAGAAGCTACTTAAGCAAGTACATGCATTTTTTTTTGCCATGGACCAAAAGTAGAAATGCATGCTTAGTGATTGATACTGAAATTGGAATAAGATTTTCCTTGCAAGAAAAGAGAGAGAAAGCATGTGTTATATTGGTTGGGATTGTGGTTGTCTCTCTGGGTACATAAGTATTGTTGGTAATGTTATACATAAATAAATTTCTCACCACACATCGACTCTTGGGCAAAGCTTTGTCAACCCCCACTGGCTATGTGTATCAATGGTGGTACATTTACGATATGCATGGTTTTCATTTTTTCAATTCTGATATTTGAGCTTTCACTGTCGACATCATAAATTGTTTGTTGTAATACATTACCACCTGTTGTTGAAAGAGTTGCTGATCTTAGTGACCAGTTTTTTGAGCTTTTGACAATCTTAGAATTCTTGCAGAAGTTGAATTTGGCAATGCAAATTTTTGGGTACCTCAATCAAATATAAAAATTTGTTTGTTTTTTTTCCTAATTATGCATGAAAGCAAGCTTTCTGTGGTATGTGAAAGAGTACTTGATAGGTGTTTGGCACCATCTATTTCTGGCGGTGAGGGATGTGACAACATGACCATGATCTTGGTGCAGTTCAAGAAACCCCATGAGTGCTGCTGCTGCTGCTGATGCAGATGAGAAATCCTCGACTTCTGATCATGGAAATCAGTCTGCTACTGCAGCTGCAGACGAGAAATCCTCAACTTCTAACCCAGCCGATACTGAATTGAAACCAGCGGAAACTGAGTCAAGCCCGTGACAAGTTTATCAATGTGTCATCAGATTGCGTTGGTGCGAGCTGTAGTTCCAAGGATATTCAACAATCCTTGGTTGTCTCTGTAACTGAAGACAGTTTGGCCGGTAAAGATGGGCCGGTTACAAATTTACCATTGAGATTCACTGTGTGGTGTGTTTTTTTCCTTTTTCTATACGATGTTATAATTGCAAGTAACTTGTACAAAATAGATCTGGATCAAAGTTGTTCAACTGTCATCTAGTTTAGCAGTCTATATTAGCTTGATAATGGTTTTGATATACCCTGCTTGTTTTTTCTTCAAAATCATTGGTTCTTTTCTGCTGAAGATGTCGATGTTTTTTAAATTTTCCTTGTTTATGTTTCCAAACTAATGAAAAATTATTAGTGACAAAAAATGAAAATGATAAACAAGTTGCGGTTGAATTTTGTATTTGTGAAGGAAAATTAAAAGGAAAGAAAAAAGACCTGTAAAGAAAATTAACTAGAAACTATAATGTTGTGTTTGGATTCAAAATTGGAAATTTAGTCAAGCCTCTCCATTGGACTTTTGTTTGGTGAAATAAATAACTTAATTTATTTTGTTTCATAAATTTCCAAGGAGGAGGCGCATAATTAAGTAAGGATAAAGTAAAATATTGTTAGTTTCTTCTTGGACAATATTGCAGGAGTAACATGTTACTGTGAGATAGAGTAACATGTTATTGTTTACAACAATTTCGACGGTAATAATTTTTTTTTAAGAATTTCATAGTCAACGTGGATCTTATTTGATAGATCTTGATGAGAGAATTCTAAAAATATTAATTCTATTAAAAATCGACATCTAAATCAAAATTATATTATTTTAAAGTTTAATATTTAGTACTAGTGGTATGTGTTGGACTTTTTAAGAAAAACTATTTCTATTTGTCCATTTTATTATGAGGAAGTTTTGACCAAATTCCCCATTCAAAATTGGGAAATTTGATTATTAATCCCTCCGAGCTTCATTTTCTTGTTAAAAGGATCCCCCCCAGAAAAAAATAGTACTTTTAAAACTCACTCATAATTATAAAGTCTTGTATAAAAGACAAAATTTGTTATTTGAATATTTTACTTGACCATTATATCCTCTGTTTCTTTTCTTTCTTTTACGACATCTCTCTATCTTCACCACATCTCTCTATCTTCACCAACTCGATGGTTGTTCATCGTCTCCACCATCTTCTTCGTCTGCCGAAGTCGCTCATCCTCGCCGTCGGCCGACAACCACCATTTTTATCGTCAAACCACCACCCTCTCAAGTTTGATATCTACGAAATCATATTTGAGATTAATAACTTCAAATTTAAAATAAAAGAACTTAGATTTGATAGAAAAAGAGAAATCGAGATATTGTAATGAAAAATCAAAAATTTTTTGTTTGTTTGTTTATAAATCTAAAAGTACAATTTGACTATGATTTCTTAATTTAGTATGTATTCTGTTTTTTATAACAGTAAAAATTTACTCTAGTTAACAACATTATGATCTGCTTAACGACAGTAAAATTTTACTTTGAATCATAATAAATTTTGCTCCGATTCCGAGTACATTTTTATTCTTTTTTATTTATTTATTACAAAGTAAAATTTTACTCTGAATCAAAGTAAAATTTATTACGATTCAAAAAAAAAAAATTTACTCTAAAACAAGCTGCGATGATGACTTTACAGGAGAGTGCTATGTTATGAACCAAAGTAAAATTTTACTGTTTGAATAACTGAGTATCATGAGAAGAAGATAGAGAGAGTATCATGAGAAGAAGAAAAAGAAACGAGAGAGTGAGAGAGAACATAAGTGGTGAGTAACACATACAAACACATAGAGAGAGAGAGAAAGCATGAATCATCAAAACTAGAAAGAGATAAAGTGAAGGCTCTCAGATCTGAGGTTTTGCGAATCGTCGCGAACCGTCATTTTTCAGTGATGATGACTGTGAATGATCTCAGATTTGAAGTTGTGGATGCAACAAGTGACGGCGGTGATAAAGACGGTAGAAAAAAAGTTCCATGGTGAGTGGTAGTGGTAGTGGTGCTGGTGGAGAGTGACAGTAGCACCGATAGAGAGCAACAGTGATAAGAGCGAGATAAAGAGAAGAGAGATTGAGATAGCAGAGAGTGATTGTATTATGATATACATACATATATATGAGGGTATTATAATAAAAGAAACAAATTTTAAAATATTAAGAGGTTTTGAAAGGATTTATATAATTCTTATCTTTTTTAAGGATAAATTAGACTCATTGATGAAAAAGGAAAGAAAAATGAAATTACTGATATATATTATTTAAAAAAATATTATTATTTTTTTTTATAAGAAACTAAACTAACAAAAAATTGACAAATATATATTTATTTTCTTAACCAACCAAAAAAAGAGAGAAAAGTCTGTTTGGTATTGTTTTTATTTTTTATTTAATTTTTTAGGTTTTGAATGTCATTTTCCTATCATTTTGATTAATGAAAATTTGAGAATACAATGAAATCAGCTTTTGAGAACTCTAAAAATTGGTCAAAACTTTTTCCTGAAACGGGACATTTTTGAAAAAATAAATAAATTCTTAAAACAGTTCTCAAAAACAATTATAACAAACAAGGAACAAGAAGTCTTCTAGAGTAAAAATTTTTGACTCCAAACCAAACAATCGGACCAAACCAAAACCAACCGCACCAACTGAATTTCAAAACCTTCCGTAACGACACAGTCTCTACTTTAATTACAAACAAGTCCAATAACTTTTAAATATTCACAAAATCATCCCCAAAACAACCAATCAACTTCCAAAGCTATAAAAAATTGAAACCCAAACACATTAAAAAAGTACACTGCGGTATCAAATGCTTTTACCATGTCAGGATCTCCTACCTTTTCTTTTCTATAACTATAACTATAAATGTATATTTATTGATGATATAACTATTTGAACACACAATCAAACCCATCATCAAAACACTCTCTGTTCATATAGTAGAAAATGGAGATTAAGGTTGGAACCGATGGAGATGGAAATTCAACTTACATTCCGGCGGCCTCTTCAGTCAACCCCCCTCTTCATCGATCAAGAAATGCAAGGTTCGCCGCACAAAAAAAAAAAAAAAAAAAACCTTTAAAACCTTGTCTCTGTTTCTTTCGATTGATCACGTTATTCTGCTTCTTTCTTTGTTTTTAGATTATCCCTTTAAACCCTCTCTCTGTTTCTTTCTGTTGATCTCTGTATTTTGCTTCTTGTTGTGTTTTTAAATTATGTATATATATATACCAAAACCCTTTTAACCCTCTTTCTGTTTCTTTCTATTGATCACTGTATTTTGCTTGTTCTTGTGTTTTTACATTATGCATATATATGTAAGAATGTATGTGGGTATTTAATGTGTGTGTTTGTGTGTTTTGATTTTGTGGTTTTATTAGCTGCTCTGTTGGGTAATCGTCCAAACATTCATCGGAGGAGTGAAATTATGGGGAACCCATTAGATATGACTGAGATGATGATTGTCAGAGAAATGGAGAAGAGGAGGATAAGGGAGGAGATTCTCACGGCAGAGCAGCTGTTGCGGTGGCGAGAGCTGGAAGGGGAAGTTGTTAGGGAAATCATGATGGAAAGAGAGATTTTTATGCAGCAAGGCAGCCAAGGGTTGCCTTTGGCCGCGGATTCTTTGTTGAGGAGGCCGGATGGGCAGGGGGTTCTGTTGTTGGGACAACGACATGGGTTTGGGATTGGGGAAAGGCCGGTGACAGGGTTGAGTTGGCAAGAGGGCCGGAGTGATGGGACTTTGTCAATGGTGAGGCGGGAAGGGGGCGGTGCTCTTGGTGGTTCTCTGTTTCAGTGTCAGCTGGAAGCGGCCATGGCCACACATGGGATTGCAATTAAGCCCACCTACGATCTTAGTAATGGACAAGTGCTCCCAATGGCCGTGAATCAAGAATTTGAGGGGGGATTTTGATCCAAACATCGCCTGAACAATTTGGTGCCGTTTAGGACAATGTAACAATTTTTTGGCCGAAGGTTTTGATGATTGATTATTAGAGGGCATCTAAATAACTATACTTTGATATAGAGACTTGAAAATTTTAGTAACTGCAACGCGAAATGGGAAGGCCCAATGGCTGTGTAGCATAGTTCCATCAAAAGATCTAATTTTCGAGCTACACATAAAAGTACTTTCCTAATTAGTCCCCGAAATGCCCTTTTCAAATATTTCTTTCCCATTTTAATTTTTTTTTCTTCATAAAAAAAAAAATTTCTTGTAGTAATGTTGTATTATGTAATCAATTGTGATATCTTTATCTCCCTCAAATTTATTTATGCTTGCTTACATCAATTGGGTTCTTTTAAAAGCCACCCTTGTTAAAGTAGGGGAGGCTTTTTAGGTAACAGAGTATGTTCTAATCTCTTAGTACTCGGTTAATGATTTGTGAGGAGCATTGATGCAGTAAGGAAGGTGAAGATTTGAAAGTTGAAAAGGGGGCAATAGTCTGACATCTTCTTGTATTTTTCAGCTCGTTGAGCTCATGTTGAATTTGAGAAGGTGGAACATGGAGTCAGGTTGAAAGGTATAGAGGTGTTAAAAAGAATTTGGTTGAGCTTGCTGAGTTTGTTTGAATGCTTTTATTTTTATATGTATTTGTTTTATGTTTCAGGGGTTTGGGAGTTGTTTTTTTTACCAACAACCTTATGATGTACGTATATTTACTCTAAATAAATTTGTGGTGATAGCAACAGAGTCTTCCCTGTTTCTATGATATACTTATATTTACTCTAAATAAATTTGTTTTCTAATTTTTTTTTAAAAGATTTATTTTCTTTTACCTTAACTGTTTTTGAGACCTTCTGTCTGAATATTTGACCAAAATATGAAAATTCATCATATAGGAGAATTTTGAAGTTCTTCTCCATTTTTGATTCAATCAAATACAATTCTCAATTTTTAAGTCAAGTTGATTTTTTATTCAACTAAAAAACATATGCTTGGATTTGGTTGATTGTACATTTCACAATTATGTGAGAAGAAACTCCGTTTCTCCTTTTGCATTAAACTCTCTCTATTATCTAGTAAGGAAATCCGTTGTATTATTTTTCTTTTTTCTTTTAATTTTTTGGAATGAAAAATATCTGTCGCTTCTTGATTTCTAGAATCTTAAATGAGTTTCAAGTGTTGTGGTTGCACCTAATACTTTTATATTGAAATCATTTTATTTTATTTTTACATTTTTGCTTACTAGATTGAGCAAATTAGAAAAATCAGTGTGTGCATCCTCATCTGTGTTTGATGCTTATGTAGTTGGATTTATGTTGAACAATAATGCCAAAAGGAGAGGGCATTAGGGGAAAGCAATACATAAGTGAACAATAATACCAACAATTCAAATCAGTTGCTTGTGCCTGTCCCAAGTGGCCATATGAAACCAATAACTACATATACTAAGAAGAATATGCCCAGTTGAATAACTATATTAAAATATCTTTTATGTATAAAAATTATAAAAAATAACAAATAATCTCAATTGATTAATAACTTCCATATTCACTTGAGCAACTACACCTATGATGTGTTTTGGCCTAATTCCTCTTCACTTTAACAAGAGCGAACCACAATTTTGAACCCACCCGAAATGACCAAAGTTGTACAATCATTCCTTCGCGCAGCCTATTGTTCTTCACAACACGATTCCAACTTGTTGTAAGATTGTAAGTTGTACTTACTTTGTTTGATTTTTTAGGCATGTCCCACTTCTTAAGACATATATCAGAATCGTGGCCCGACGGTTCAATTAATTTGGCTTCAATAGGTGTCTTATGATTTCCAGTTCTTGTGTAGAACAAAAGAAGGGGAAAAAAAAAAGAGTAGAATTTATTCACATTTTCCTTTCTCCAAAGAGTGCCGGAAACTTTATTTTGTTGGCATTTACCAAAGCAAAAGTGAATAGAAAGTGTGAAGCTGCCAAGGTTTCATGACCACAAAGTTTAACCTGCAAGCAGACATGAAAAATTTAGTGTCCAGATTAAATTACTCACTACCATAGACTTAGCTATTGAAACACAATCCTCAATTAACTTCGTTGTGTCTGATAATAGGTTATTTTTGTATTAAATATCAATAATCATATAATCAAATCATATGAAAACTTCAATTTATTGTATCTTATTTAATCGAACAACTGATTCATTTCTATAATAGCCAGTTCAACATAACTGACAAACAAATCAAATGCAAAAACTATAAATCAGTTTATCATCAAACAAATCTAACCCAAGAATCAAACCATGGTAAGAGATCAAACAATAAATCAGTAAATTAGTTTATCATCAACAAATTTAACCCAATAATCATATATATATATATATATATACAAATTTATCATCAACACAAACCCATTTAACATAAATCAGTTTATCATCAAACAAATCTAAAAACCAAAAATCAAACCATGGCAAGAAATCAAACAATAAATCAGATTATCATCAACAAATCTAACCCAATAATCATATATATATACAAAACAACAACAAATCTAACAGAAAATCGAACCCATTTCGATTTTGACAAAAGGAAGGGGGAACTCAAATTTTGAAAAGAAACAAAAAAAAAACCTAATCAAAACGACGTCGTTTTGGCTAGCGCCGCAGAAAGGGCCACAGGAGAGGGCGGCCGAGGATCCGGACTCATTTTAATAATGCTCTGTTTTTAGGTTGCCAAATTGGTGTTTTAGTATACTTGGGACTGAAGTCTCCGAACTGCCTTGAACTGAAGCTTCCAAAATCGGATTTTGGAGATTTTAATAATGCTCTGTTTTTAGGTTACCAAATTGGTGTTTTAGTGTACACTGAATTTGTGTGGTCTATGTGGGGTAGAACTAGTGAAAAGATGAGGGGAAGTAGAATTATAATTGTAATTGAACACATTGTATTGAATGAGGGGTTCAAACTCTAACACCCTCCCGCCAAAACTTGGGCCGACTTTAAAATAATTAAATAATTGGGCCGACTTTATAATAATTAAATAATTGTTAAGACATAAATCAATATAATACAACTAGCTAGTAAAAAATTATAGGGTATTAGTCTAATTTTACACACCTTTACCCACTTTTTAGAAATTTATAGTCATGTTTGGTGCAATTTATTGAGATTGTGTAATTTTTTTTAAATATTGTGAATATATACCGAAATATTTGGTATAACTTTCGCTTACATGTTTTTAGACCAAAAAAAAGAGCTGCCTATTTTTTTTTTTTTTTTTCTTTTCTTTTATTTTTTGAGGGGGAGGGGATAACAAGTTAGTGGGTATTTCAAAAATTAATTATAAATTAATGATAAAATTTAAAAAATATTAATCATGATTAAAATCATTAGTTTTTTCATGAATTTGTAACAATTTTACGAAGCCACCACTGGGTAGCAATTTGCCTTTTTTTTAAAAAAGAAAAAGAAAAAGGAAAAAAAGTATTAAAAAGTTAGGAAATAAATGTTTTAGCTTTTGAATATTAAGAAGTTATAATAAAAAGTTAAACCTAATAAGCTCTATACAATTAGTTGAATATTATTCAATGATCTGACTCATAAAACTTTAAAAGTGGTTTAATAAAAAAAAACAATAAGAACCTAGACAAGAAACCAATTTACTTTGTTTAGCAGAAATTAAGCAAAATATTCTTTCTTTTTTTTTTATATGATTTCATATCAATCAAATAGACTATATTTTTATATTAATTTTTTTGAGGGTCATTAAATGAGACATTTTTAAGGCTCACCCTTATATAAAATGAGATCTAAATTTTTGAAAATATGGAATTGAGTTTGGGGGACCATTTCAAATGATTCCATTTTTTTTTTTTGTAGATACATGCGTATAAAAATAAAATTTTGCAAAAAAAATTGGAGGGAATAAGACCGCCCCTCCCCTCTTGATTAAGAGATCAATAAATAGTCATTCTATTCTTGCCTAAAATCATTTCAACAAACCAAACACTACTTAAAAACCTTTCCTGGAGGGAATTAACTGAGAAGAGATTCAGTCATACTATATACATATGAGTCCTATTCATTCCAATATAGAGAGAGCCTTGCAAAGTTGCAATATGTAGCTATGGACTCATCTGCAGAATCTCTGGTTCAACAGGAAACACCTGTTCTCTTATTATACAAAAAAGAAACCCTATACTATTGCAAGTTTTTTTTTTTTTCAAATTAGTTTTTTTTTTTTAGTTATGTTAATTGACCTCACACATGTTAGACTGAAGCTGGATTTTTAGACTTTATTTTATTTTATTTTTAATCTTGTGAGATCAGGGGTGCTAAGCAAATTTGCCAATGAATATGATTATTTTCAACTTGCCTCCAAGAGTGAACTCTAGCTTTTACATCGTTCTCTCAATTGTCTTGATAATACTGCTTTATCCCTCTTATTTGAGTGAGCAAGTACTCATTTCTCTCCATACAAAAAAAAGTATATATAAAAAGATCAAATATGAACTATTGTAATGCCAACAAAAAGCCCTTCACAAGAAAACAAAAGAGTATTTTCTTCACAAATAAAATGTATAAAATTTCAACCTTCAAAGGCATCCAATCTAGCTACTTGACTTCTTCTCTACTCTCAATTGTTCCCGACCAATTCGTACCTTTTCTTCTCCTTTCTCATCTTCAGCTCTGTGTAACGTAACGAGTAATCAATACAAATAACAATCTCATTAAGGCAAAACAACATATATTGACAAAGCCCAAGTTCTCTTTCTCATTTAAAATACTTACCGTATCTGGATTTGAAACCAAAACTGAATATGGGCTTCCCGATGGAGCTACATTAGCACTACAGTTCCGTCTCTTTTCATGAATTTTTCTTGTCATACCTGAATTCTGTGGTTGAACAAGATCTTCTTCAAGTTTTGGAGATTGCATGTTCAATAGATATCTACACCTTGGCCTAAAAAAACTGCAATTCATTTGAAAATGAGCAAAAACCCCAGTTATCAATCGCACAATGCCAATTCTAACAAAAATTCAAGCCTATTTGAACTAAGATTATGAGTATTCATACCCGGCTTTTGCCAAAAGGATATCTCTCTTTTGCTTTGAAGTCTGCAATTTTCTTTTTCTTTTTTTTTTATACAAATTCGTATATATGATCAAAACCAATGGTACATGACCACAAATAATGGGATATTCAAGAACATAATGGAGTGATATAGACATCAAATAGTAGAAAACAAGGTTCAAATTCAATAAGCAAATTCTTCTATACTGAAATTTTATTGCACATTGACTGAAATCTATCCATATGGGTTGAACAAGGGACAAGATATCGTTTACACTAATACTATTTTTATGTTACACTCCAGAACCTGAAGGACATGTATATACAATATGTGACTATTCACAATCCTTATGGACAACAGTTAGGAGAACTTAAAAAGCACCTCAAATATTTCGGACCACAGACCTTGGAACCTTTTGAAGCATGGCAGTAGCAATCTCACCACCAACGTTGCAAGCATGACTAGGCCCACACTATCACAACTAAAATGATCAAGTACTATCAAGCCAAACATTCCTGGAAAAAAAAAAAAACGAGTGTAAGCAAAATTAAGTGAAAGGTTACCAACTAAAAATTAATACACAACCAATGTCAGAAATCTAAAATTCAAAAAGGTAGTAGAAAAGCCAGTGATGAATATTGGGGATATGCCAGAAAGAAATCCAAAGGATTGATACCTTGCGTGCCTCGAGTACTGGCATCAGAAATTAGGACAATGAAAAGCCGAGGAGTAACCCCAAAAAATTCAAAATTAATTAGAAAGCTGTGCAAATGTCCCAGTGTTGGGGCTGCAGCCCCCAAGCATCATCTTCTCATAGACTGCATATCCTCGAATGAGAGCATTATATGTGAAAACATTAGGTTCAAGGCCCTTAAGTAGGAGTTCTTCATACATTTTCCCAGCTTCCTCGATCATTCCAACAATCCCAAGATTGAGAATTAAGGAATTGTAGGTATAAAGGTTAGGAATAATCCCTCTACTCTGCATCTCATTGAAAAGAGAGAGAGCTTCTTCTATTCTTCTTGATCTCCCAAGACCATTAATCATAAGGTTGTAAGAAATTAAATCAGGATCAATGCCAGTCGACTTTAATTCCTCAAAGTAGTGCACAGCATCATCCACTTTCCCCACCAAGCACAGGCAATCTACGAGAATGGTGTAGGACTTCAGATCTGGTCTTATTCCCTCTTTAACCATTCTATTAAACAACTCACAAGCAGTTTCCACATCCCCTCCTTTGCCAAATCCATTTATAAGAATATTGTAAATAGCGCAGTTTGGTTTACATCTGTAATCCACCATCTCATCAAAGAAACTCCTCGCTTCATCCAAATTTCCTAGCTTTAAGAGACCATCTATGAGAGGACCATATGTACAAGGAGTGGGATTGAAATCTCCACTGATAAGATCATAGTACAAATCTACGGCTTTCTCTATTCTATTAGACTTAACAAGACTATCAATAACTATATTGTGAGTTATGGTGTTAGGCTTACATCCCCCGCTGAGCAAAAATTTCATTGACCCTCCCAGACTTCCCAAGATCATCAAGCAACAAGCTGTACGTGAAAACATCAGGAGCAAAACCAACAGTTTTCATCTCCTTAAAAAGACCCCAAGCCATTTTAGTGAGATGAACATCAAGAAACCCCACAATCAGAACATAATATGCTTCTAGTGTAGGTTGAATTCCAAAACTGCTGGTAAACTTCACAAAAAGTTCGTGAGCGTCGAGGGCTTTCTTATGCTTGCACATAACCTTAATAAGAGGAATCAATACTGAGTCATTTCTGCAAAGCCCATCAACTATTAATCTTTCAACTAATGAAATGGACTGAACAATTTCAGCATCACACAGAATTCCTTCAATTAAATCTCTCCAAACGGAGTTGTCTGTCTGATTCCTAACCTGTTGAACAAAGCTCTTTGCGATCTTAAATGCATCCTCAATCCGCCCGTCCTTTGCAACACCTAGTAGAAGTGTGCACAAAGTTATATTATCAGGATAGAGCATCTTTCTCATCTTTCTCATTCTGCAAAACATTGCCCATGCCTCATCTACCCGATCAGCCTTGTAAAGAGTGTCAATCAAAGAATTGATATTAACTACGTCAGGATCACATCCCTTTTCTATCATCTCAGAGAATAATTGGAATCTGGAGCTAGTCCACTCTTTTTAAGTCCATAGAATATACCTTTTGCCTCCCCAAGCCTACCCATTTCCACTGGACTATACAAAGATGCATTACAAGCAACAATATTAGGAACAATTTCAAAATCCCTTCTCTTCCCAGATGCTACCATAAGCGCGGAGTAGGTCTAGAGACTAGGCTTAATCCCTTCTGGAACGACTCTTCTATAAACATCCGCTCAAGTGTAAATGGGGCTTTCCGAATCCCTCCTTTTACATGAAGAGCCTTAAATATGATCAAATAAGTATTCAAATTCCTATAGATAATTTGCTTTTTCATCAAATCAAACACAATAGCGATATCACCAACCCTCTTATGAACCATCAAGAGCTCAACCATGTAATTACATGTTTCGGTAGTGTGATGGGTATTCTTTGAATTGTCTATGAGAAAGGAAATTGCATAGATATCAAGTAGTGAGAGTGTTCGAAACTATCTAAACTATCATTCGTTCGGAACCATATCTTGTGTGCAGTCCAAATAATTTTTAAATGGACGATGCAATCCAAATAAAATATTTATATAAAATTATTTTAGAAATGTTTCCATTAAACTTTTTTTTTTTTTTTACAATCCATATATGGTTTTGTGGGTAATGAAATTTGAAAGAGCCTCTGTATACATTATCAAATGTTTCAATAAATATACTAATTAGATATTATATTATGTTAGTTTCAAGTCAAGAGATTAAACTCATAAATATGTGTTTTATATGGTATATCCATTAGTCCGGGTGGTCGCAGTTCGATTTTGGACGGTTTGTGGATCGGTTTAAACTCGCCCACGTATATACGGTTTGGGAAAAATTCAACCCGCAACCACCCGCAATGCGGGTTGCGATTTGTGCGAATAAAGTTCGCAGATGTGCGGGTAGTTTGCGAATTGGATTTTTTTCTTTAAAAATTTGTTTTGGAGCATTTTTTTCCCCATTTTGTAAATATTTATTTTTGGCCATTTCCCCCCCAATTTTCTAAATTGCTCTAGCATTAATAATTAATGAATTAAAACTTATAAAATTAAAAACACAACAAAATCAATTCCTAACACAAACAAATCATTCAAAATCCTAAACTTTTAAATCAAATCATAAACTAACACAAGCACATCTTTCAAAGTTCTAAACTAGATTATCAATCTCATTCACTATCTACTACCCAACAATACAATTAAAGTAAAATCATTCAAAATCTTAAGCTTACCTAAAAGTAATTTTTCATTAACTTTTACATTCATCCAAAATGCAATAATAAAATAATAACGGTCCAGGTTCTATTATAAAAATAAATAAAAAAATCTAAATGCGGGCAGGTTATTGCGAGTGCGGGTTAAACCGGCAATCCGTACGCAACTCACAATCATGTCATATTCCAAACCACATTCGTCCGCATTGTATCTGCGAAACCGCCTATTTGTATGTTGATTGGTTCGAATTGGGCGGCTTAGATAACCCTACACCAGCCCTATCTATTAGTATTCCTAACATTACTAATATAATGGGCTTAATCGGTATTTAGGGTGCCTTTGTCACTACCTGCATCCTCTCTGCTAAAGTATTTAGCTTTAGGAAAGGGTACTTCTAAATATATCTTTAAAAGTTTTTTCACCATTCAAAAATAAATCAAATTATTTGCGTAGGCATAGTATCTCTTGTTGTGCTCAAAGGCACAGCTGATATCCTTTCTCCAACTTTTGGGATGTACCAAGGCTACTTTTTAAACAATTGGCAATGATAGAATTTTGAAGGAACATCACTTCTACGTAGGTATAAATGAATTATAAAATATTCAAAAGCAGAGTCTGTTCAAAATAATTTGAAGTCTAAAATAATAACTTAAAATGAGGTGTTTTGCATTTTAATACTATTCAAAACTTATTTTCTAGGTTTTTGAGATAAGAAATTATTAATTGAATATTTACAATACATATTTTTAAATTGATAATTGTTGGCTACATATTTTGTACAAGCCAATTACAATTTGACGCGTGGCAAAGTAAGGGTAGTACGGGAAGACAATTCAAATCTTCGATCTTGATCGTACACGTGTTAGTTAATATTGGTTGTTACGAGATCTGAGTAGCAGTGGATCAGCAGAGAGATACAAAGTGATGTGGCATCATCGGTTACTTATATTTGAATTCAAATTCAAGAGGGAAGCCTAACTGCAAGTGATGGCGTAATGGAGCTAATCTTGAGGCAACATGATCAGCGATCATGGGGGAGCAGTTCGACAGTTGGAAATACAGTTCGATGGTCATCCTTAAGCAATATAAATAGTAGAGAAGGCCCCAAAAGAAGCTAGACTCAGATCCAAAAAACCAGTCTTATTCTACTTTACTTAGTTTTACATATCCTGTTCTTTATATTCCATTACTTTAAATTCTGCACTGCACTTCATTCATAGGAATAGTTTCAAGTAAATTGTCGCTGTAAACCTCTATGAAACTAAGTTTGAATCATTGTAAGTTTTTCATTTTAATGAAATGCTTTAGTTGTTCTTTATTTGATTGGTATTCTGTTTAATTCTCCTAAATCAAGCCACCTATAAAAGTCCTCTTCATTGAGGCTGAGAGAACTAAAACACAATCGTCTGATAATTGGTTGGCAAATAAATTTCTGTAAGGACTGATTGATCCTTGCTGGCACGCTTGCAATTATAATAATAACCTTCGAAAGCCAAAAAGCCAACATATATTTTTGGCACGCCCAGAGGGACAAAATCGAAATGGCTGGACGTAGGAGACAAGGAAAAAATGAACGCTTGGAAGAAGGCGTGGAAGGAGAGGTAGAGATACCTAATCCAGAGGATAATGTGATAACACATCCTGTGGAAACTCCCATTTTATTAGAACCTATGGTCGAACAGACCAGTACTTCAGAACAAATACCATATGTTCGTAATATTCGATGAGACCAAGGAATTGGACCATCCACTGTCCCATCTACTCAGCCAATGAATCCATGGGGTGGCTTAATAGATGCAATGGGACAGCAATTAATGAACACAATGGAAAGGTGGGCAACATCCTTTTTGGATCGAATGAATAACCACCAACTAACAAACGTAAGACACATAGAGGAAATTTCGAATGTCCCTCAGCAAAGATTGGCTAGAGATAAACAGCCTATGCAAGTTAATGGACATTCTAATGGTCAAACTAGTAATCAGAACCATGAAAGACCATCACCTCAGTCTTGGTACGAACTTGTTCCAAGGCCTGTAGTAAGTCAAAATGTCTCAGTACTTAACAGTGAAGCCATGCAATTTGGTGGAATGGCCCAGTACAAGAAAATGGCATAAGAATGGTTTCAAATCCCATGTTCGAAGCCATACCTGGCACAAGGGGGTTCACTAATCCCTTATTCGAATTTATACCCGGGGGATTGGAAGGTTTTCTTACAAATGGAAGAGACACAACACCAATTCCAGCACCTTTTGCAGGTCCTTTCGTAGGACAAATTCAAA